>SSHV01011984.1:0-29870 GCA_009793145.1 Cynopterus brachyotis | reverse complement strand
TTCTTCTTCTTCTTCTTCTTCTTCTTCTTCTTAATTTTGTCTTGGAGAGAGGAATGACTTGTTTCGGACAAGCTGAATTTTAGGTGTCTGGTGAGTGTAGAATTTCAGGTGAAGTTCTCTAGTAAGGAAATATAAGTATTGGCCGAGTTAAAAAGAGAAAGGCTTACGCTGGAGGTTGAGATTCAGGAGTATTGATATTCAGTGTTAGTTGAAGTCATGGGCTTAAATAGATCTTTCTTTGGGAAGGAGTAGCTAGAGTGGCTGAAGAAAAAGAAAATATTAAATTGTTGGTGGAGGAAAGAAGCCATAAACATCAATCATGATTTCATGACAGCTTGCAGAATTCTAACATCTACCCATCTTTCTTTCCATGTTTTAGAAATTTAAATGTTTTAAATAAATTCACTTTTATTTGCTCAACTTCCTCTTTGTTATAGAGTGTTTGTTGATGCTTACTTTTGAAATGTAATTTTTAGTTGAAAAATACCAAAACATGGATATCACCGGAGATCTGGATAAGGAGTTAGAAGTAGTAACTGGAGTGAATGTATTTTCAACTGGAAAAAAGAGGAATGCATTGTATTTCCCTTTGTAGTAAAAGTATAGGAAAGGAAGGAATGAATAAAAGAATGAAAGAAGGGAAACTATAAAAGGATGGAGACATTAGACAATCAAAAGTGGGGACTAGAGTGGAACATTATAATTTTGATGGCCCAGATTCTGAACTCCCTGCCTATTTAGGATGAATTCAAAAGAGGTAGATGATAGAACTCCAGTTCCCATTGTAAAAATCTAAAAAGAGAAAGGAAAGACATGCTTCTCTGTCTACTGGAAGATATACTCTGAGTCCATTACTGGAAGATAAACTCTGGGTCCAGAAACATGGCAAATGAACTGCTTCCTGCTAAGGCTTTGAATCTTGAAAGGTAATACAGTGTGGCAGGTTGTTTATAAATTATATTGAAGGGTGTGACAGAATAAGAGTCCATGTACTATACATAGAGATACCCGCTTTGGGTTCCCCACTCAAGTAAAGACTTGCTGCCCAGCTATAGGGAGCGTCAGAAGACTGCCTCCAGGTTTCAGCAACATTAAGGGTCTATTGCAGCTACAGAGAGCCACCTCAGCAGAGGTCATACCCTTCTCTAGGCAGTTTGTATCTGGTGAATAAATGGACTAATTATATAAAGACAGCTATTTAAGCCCGATGCAGGACCATTGTATGGGATTTACTTGCTCCTGAGTCCTCTGCCAGGTTGGCAGAGGCTCCAGCAATTCCATATCACAATTCTTACTCTGCCTAATCCTGCTTTCCTTTTCTTATCTTTACATTTTTGATTCTCAATAAACACCTTTCACTTTAAACTCCATCTCAGTGAATGTCTCTGGTGAACCCAACCTATGACATTCCACCAGTATGGTGATATGTGTCCAGTTTTTCTGTCACCAGTGGTGAAAATCTAAGTAGAATATTTCTATGACAATCTTGATTTCCTATGTATTGGCTGAGCCAAGTTCTATAACATTCTTATCAATTATGTAGTTTCTTGGTACTCTTTTAGTAAATCAGTTGTTTGCTAAACATATTATTTGTAATGAAGAAGTTTGCTGGTACAATGTATATTAAAATTTGAGTATTTCTACTAACCCTGAAAGAGGGTTTGTGTGTGTTATGCCAAAAAAAAAATGTCTTCAGAAAGGTCTCCTCAGACATGTTATTTTAATTGAAAGAAAACAAGATAATTTTGGTTTGACACAATTTGAAAAGTGTTTTGATTTAGGTTCCTTTAAACAGATCCAGGGACAAAGACTTGGGTATTGGTAGTTATTTGGGAGTGATCCCTGGAAACACAAGAGTGAATTATCGAGAAAATCATATTTGTGAGCAGCTGGAGGTTTAATTTCACAGGGGAACCCTCTGAGAAACTGTGTAGGACATTCTTCAGAGTTGATGCTTCCAGAGGATAGGCAGGCTAATGCATTTATCCACCAATTTAATCCTTCATTGGATTAAATTGCTTTGTTTTGCCTAAAGAAGTAAAAATTCTGGAAAGGCAAAATGATATCCATTTACGAGAGAATAGGCATGTATGTTTTTTATATGTTAATATTTGCTGGGGACATTGTGGGTTACTCATCAAAATAGGTACTCTAGATAGGGGCTTGACAGCACCGACTCAGACCTGGTGGTAAATATGGTGTTCAAGGGCAATGGCAATCTCTGTTTTCAACACTTAATTGGATATGGTAGATATAAGATGTTGGAACTTGAGTGGAAGACTGTGGTAAAAATGAGTGATTAAAACAAGCAGGCAGAACAGCATGTCAAGGAGTCTTGTTAGTTTTAGCAAGGTCAGGCAGAGAGGCAAGCTGACCATTAGAAATTGGGAGTTAGATATTTCTATGTTAAAGTTTATGATTCTCCTGCCTAGAAAAGGGGTACTGTAAGCACAAAGAAGGGTATCCAGCTCAAGAGGGTATTAGAAGCCCAAAGACATTGCTGGAACAATACCAGTGAAGAAACATCATGAAACAGTGCAGGAATTTGTGGTTATTGAATTTTGCCTGATGTTGAACTACATTTGACGTTCAAATAGAACAACTCAACCAGTTCCAAACTCATGTTAGAATTGATCTAGGTCTACAGGTGGCTGTAAGTTGGTAGTCGAGGAGCGTGGGGCTGGAGGAATGCCAAAACATCGAGGTCTAGCAAAGCCTCTTAATTATCATCTAAATAGACACTTGACCTTTTTAAAAAACTGAATTTATTTAGTCATCATATTTCTCCAATAGAGTCACAGGCATATATATTTCTAGAATGTCAGTATAAATAATTATTGCCCATAAATAAAGTGCTCATACATTTATAAATTTCTACTTAAAAGATGTGTTAAATTTTGAATACAAAAGAACAAAACATAGTTTTACCCTTGCAGAAGTTTGCGATATTATTAAATGTATACAATTTTCATGTTTCCCTAATATAATTAAAACCTTGTTTCCCCAAGTTTATTAATGGAGAGTGAATCTCCACCTGCATAGGAAAAGATAAACTTTGTAACACCAATACTTACCTCTAATATTCACCTTCCCTCCCCCACCCAAAATAATAATATTCCCCCTCCCCTTGAGTTCTCACTAATTCTTATTGCCATTGTGTTGACATAAGGGGGTGTTCTTCCTCTAAAAATGAACTCATGGCCCTTCCTGAAATGCTGAAAATCACACATAAGGTTAAGATAAAATATTTAATAGCTAGTACTTAGAAAACTCCTGGCACATGGCAAGTACAGTTGGCCTTCTGTATCCATGGGTTCCACATATGCAGATTCAACTGCATATCAAAAATATTTAGAAAAAAATGTTATGTTGTTGTTGATGTGTACTATGTAGTTAGGGCTATGATGATTTCATATGTACTAAATATGTATAGCTTTTTTTGGTCATTTCATATTCTTTACATAGCATTAATATTGTATTGGGTTTTATAAGCAATCTAGAGATTCTTTAAAGTATAGAGAAGGATGTGTGTAGTTTATATGAAAATATTATGCCATTTTATATAAGGGACTGGAACATCTTCAGATTTGGGTATTCACAAGAGGTTGAGGGGTTGTCCTAGACCCAATCCCCTGAAGATACCAAGGATGTCTCTTACTATAAGAGTGCTTTATGCATATTAACTTGTTGAATCCTCATAAAAATCTATAGAGTCGGTACTATACTTACCAATAAACTGAGAAGAGAGTGATGAAATAACCTGCATAAGTTTATCCAGCTAGGAAGTGCCAAGCCAGGATTCCAGTCCACGCAGTGTGACTTCAGGGGCTGTCTTTGTAAGGATTACTTTATCCTGCTCCAAAAATTTACTTAGATCCATAGACAGCAAAGGGAAGTAATCCTTGGGAAAAACATACTATGCACAAATTGCTTATGCAGTAAATCATTTATCTTAATCTTTGTTTCCCTTACTTGGGCAAGCTACTTCACATGTCAGGTGTCATCTTTCTTCTTCTGCTTTGCAGTGTCCTCTAAGGCCCAAGAGTCTGAAAAATCAACAGGAGGTACTTTTTCTCTTTCTAAATCCTCCTCTGCCAGGATATGCATATTCCTCATGTGACTGATGCCAGTGATCTTTATTCTTTATATGAGACTTACTCTACTTGCTATGCTTCCATCTTATTACAAGTGAAAACAATTGGTAAACTTTAAAGAACTGTTAAACATCAGGATGTTATCTATATTTGACATACAAAAAGACAGTTAAAAGACATTGCTCTAACATCCTGTTTTAGGTGAAAATGGCAAACATGTCGGCAGGAATGTTCATAGAATCTGTAATCAGTGATCTAGTTAGTTTGGTAGTTAAACATAGAAGCATCCTGAAGAAAGGTGAATATGTGGATTAATTTAATGATGATTGAACATACGTTTGCAATTCAAAAGAACAAGTCATTTTAATATTTGCATTAGTTTTTGCCGTGCTTTTGATAAAAGCTATTTAAAAGTGTAAAGAAATAAACACTTGGACATTTCCTCTCTTCTTGTCATGTATTCATTACCTAAAAGCCAGATTGAACATCCTTCTTTACCAATACTGAATTTAAATTTTGTTTTTACTCCTGGTATGGAAGAGAGCACATTGATTTGCATATTTTGACTAACACAATTCTAGAGAAAATTTTTTAAAATATCACTTCATATTTTCTTTGGAGTGTGTGTAAAATTTGGCATACCTTAGGGTTTATTGCATAATAACTTCAGTAAATATTGAAAGAATGGAAATGATATTTTAGTGACTTCATAGATTTTTATCTAAAGGTATGTATTTACACAAAAAATTTTTATCTTTCTGAATATTAGCAGTCATATCTATTCACTTTTAATGAGTAATTAATAATAAGAACATATGAAAAGTAATAAACTGAGGGGAGATATTTTGGTTTATTTTCTCCTGGAGTAGATATCTAGTCTTATAATATCCTGACTTATTTTTTAAAAAGTAAAAGATATTTCCCTAATTTCAAATATAAAAGATTCCTGTACCAGATATATTGAACTGGCTCCACCATCATTTGCATTTTTCAACTCAGACATGACAAACATCCAAGCAATTTAGAGCTGTTACTCATAAATCCTGTCTACTCTTGTGGACTAGTCCTTAATTTCTGGAGCTTCACCCCACTGGAAGATAAAAATAAATTTTATAATCTCACTGCATTATACCGCACACAGTACCAATGTTAATGAATATTCAATATAAAATTAAGTTTATTGGAGCCTTAAGATTTGAATTAGTATGAAAGTACAATTTTCTGTAGTCCCTGAGTACTAAAAAAGCTACTGTTTTAGTGTCTATGGAAATTATGGTGGAAAAATCTCTTCACCAATTGGAGAAAATTCAGGATTCCATGGAAGTGGCAAACCTTTAAAGGTGGTAAAATGCTGTCATATGAGGCCTGAGTGAAGGAACCAGGGAGGTTTACCTGGGAAGCCTGAAGTCAAACATAATATTGTTTTTCAAATGTATGAAGGACAAGTGTTGAAGATGGAGTGTGCTTTCTTTGTGAACTTTTAGAAAACAAAACCAGGACCAAGGAGGTAAAGATAATACATTTGAGCTCTTTATAACTTTGTTAAACAGGAACTATACACTAAGGAGCTCATCAGAAGGTGGTGTACTCTCCATGTCAAGAGGTGTTCAGGTAGAAATGGGATGGCTATCTATCTGTTTTAGGGATGAAGTTGATGGAATACCTTTAATAGGTGTAAGGTGGGGTTAGATCATTCCTAGAATTTGTTTCCTACTTTATGTTTTTTTGTCTGTTTGTTTGTTTCTTTAGTTCTAACCTCATCACCATCCTTATACTGAAGGTCACAAATGCAAGGTGAAATAGTCTTTATGATCCAGTATGGTAACACTTTTTCACTGTGTTAAATAGAATGACTTCTTAATATCTGGTAATAATCTTTAAGATCTAACTTCTACAGACCATTTTACATTGAGTCATTAGTTTTTTATACTTCAAGTGTCTGCAAAACAAAAGACGGTTGCAAAATTAATTATAAAAATAAAAAGTAATGATATTCTTATGTACAAAAAGTACATAAAAGATATCAGGGAAGATTCCATGTGCAACAATAAAGCAATAATTGTATTATACAAAAATAAGCAAGACAAAAAATATAAGACCTGTATAAAGAAAATTTAGAAATTATAGAGAAGGAGTTAAAAAAACATCCATTCAGATGAAAAGGCACATATCATTTTTGACTAGAAAGAAAATTAATCTATTAATTCAGTACAATCATAATTATAATTCCAATGTTATCTTTGGGAAAATGAGATGAAATAAAACTCTTAATAGCCTGGAAATATAAACGTGAGATATCAGTTAAGAAAATAGAGATAAAAAGGAATAACAAGAGGGGATAAAATGTACAAAATGTTAAAACATAGTATAAAGGCATTATAATTAAAACTCTAAAAAATAATAGACCAATAACTCAAAATAAATAAATAAATAAAAAACCCCAAAATAGACCTAAGCAAATATTTGTAGCTGATAAAGATGGCAGTTCAACTCTATAGGGAAATAATATATTATTTAGTAAGTAGTGGTGTGGTATATTTGGCTATCAATTTCAAAAAATCATAATATTGTATTCCTACCTCATGTCTTAGAAAAATATATTTTTTAACCTATCATACTTTGTATGTATAATTTTTTTAAAAAAATTAAAGCACTAGAAGAAAATATAAATGATCTGAAAAATACTTTTCTAAGCATGACTAAAACAAAACAAAACAAATCACAGAAAAGACAAAGAAAAGGACTGATAAATTTGACAACTAAAAATTGTTGACTGAAAAAAAAATCATCTTGGTGTTTCATCACCCAAAAGGATTTATTTGGGAAAAAGAAAAACTTGCAACCCAGTGTATGCAGACGTCGCAAGTCACATGCACAATCTATCTGCATGCGGAGTTGGAAGAGTATTTACACAGGGGGAAGGAAGTTAATGGAAGGGGAAATTAGAGCTTTCCTATAAATATAGAATTCTTCTTGTCTGGTTCTCTTGTAGATTTCTTGAGATTACACAGAGCACGAAAACTTCCATGAGCCCAAGCTCCTCCTAAAGACCTTCCCGACTGATTATGTTTGCTTAAAGTTCCAGTTAATCTCTATCAAAATTAATACTTTGATATTAAAAGTAAAGTCAAATAAAAATAAAGGCAAATAATTATTATTGAATCTTCAAGAATATCAATTTTTAAATGCCTTCGTAGAATTTTAAATGTGAATATCCATAAATACACCACTTACCTGTTGGCAGATTTTTAATTTGACATCATTTCAGGATTAATATCTTTCCACATGAATCTTTACTATTCTATTGAAAAATGAGCAAAAAAATAAATAAAGGGGCATTTGAAGGCTAAAAAAAATACAAATGACCAATCAACATATGAAAAGATGTTTAGTCTTACTCAAAAAATTAAAAAAGAATAAAACAAAACAACATTTTAAGAAATACTCATTCTTGTCATTTGCTGGTGCAGTGTAAATTGGTGTAACTTCTTATAGAGCAATTTGATTCAATAACTCTAGCACTAGATTTACCCCACAGAAAATCTCAGAATTTTCACTAGACCTAAACATGTTTACTAAAAGGAAGTCTGAAAATAACATAATATATTCTGGAATACTTGGCCGCTATTAAGAAGAATGACATAGATGTTCATTTGCTGATATGAAATAATCTCTTAGATAATTTTTTTTTACTTATTCCATCTTTTTTTCAGAAGAGTTTACTGAAGTCCAACTTTGAGCTACCAGTATTCTATTCTATGCACTAAAGATACTGTGGTGAATGAACTAAGCCCCAGACCTCAAGACACACACACACACTAATAAGCAAAATAAATACAAAACAGAAAGGCAAATAAGATGATTTGAGGTAGTATTAAATTTCTCTAAAAGCTTAACACATAATAATAGAGTTGATAGTGATGAGGTGAGGTGTGGAGAGATAAATTTCAATTTTTATTTTTAGATATTTTGTATTATTTGAGTTGTTTTTTGCTATCTACAGAAAATTTTTCTTTTAATTTGAAAAAATAGTAAAAATATATTTTGAATGGTGATAGAAGAGGTGTTTTTCCTCCTCTACAGTTGAGAAAAAATATGAACTGTATCTAGGTTAAACATCTAACTCTGGAAGTAGATATGATGTTTTGACTTTTGCTTTCTGTTTCTTTTTGTTTTATAAGGAATTTACCTTTAACTCTGGCAGTTTTCATGTGTTTTGTGGGAATTTGAGGAAATTTAGTTGAGAGGATCCCTAAGTGATTTAAATTATGAGTGTCAGTTTCTGGCTCTCCGGAGAGTGTTAGGAAAGTTTCTTAATAAAATAATCCATTTCGTCATTTAAAAATCTTGTACAATATAACAGAGAATAGTACATAAAACCTAAATATATGGCTTTACAGCTGGCTATAAAACAAGTATGTGTAAATACTCCACAGACCACAAAAGAGAAAGTTGCCAGAAGTTTCTTGTGTTCTGCTTCCACACCATAATCCACTCTTACATACTCCGCCCTACACAAGTAGACTAATATCCTGCCTCTTTTCAGTGTTTTTAATTTCTTTAGTTTATAGTTTTATTACCTATATATTGTATTCTTTAAAAATAGATTTACCCTTTAGTTTTGCTTGTTTTTTAATTTTATATTAGTAAAATTATGTTTTTTTTTTTATTTTTATGCTCAACATTAAAATTTGTCGAATTTGTCCATAATGTTGCTGTTAACCAGTGGTGTACTGGAGATAATGCTTACCAGTTCATGGGAGATGATCATACATATCTCTTCTCAAACCCATATTCAATGAAATTACATTGGTAACTTGAATTTGGCAAAGGTAAGAACATTTACAACATGACAAGTAACAAAAGCAAAAATTCTGAGCTTTTTCTTTCAGAGAGCCAGTTGTTAATAACCAGCACACCAGTATATTTAGCTGTAGTTAAACTACTTTAATTTCTGTGCCTTCTTTCATTATATAACTGTATCTTATTTATCCATTCTTTTGTGATAGACAAGAGTTTTCAGTTTTCTGCACACATAAACAATTCACCTATTTATGCTCTTGTATGTGTGTCCTGATGCACATAAGCACACATATATGTAGGGTATACTCCTAAGAGTGGAAATATTGGGCCACAATTCAGTCTCCCCTCTCTAATCTCTAGTCCTAACCTTGATCTTGGTTTAGTTACTCCTTACTATCTTGTTAGCACTTTTATGCTTCTTAGATAATATTTATTATCTGCTTGTTTGTTTGCTTGCTTATATTTTGTCCAGTGTTTTCTTTTTAGCATTTTTTAGTAAAAAGTTCGATCTAATGTTTTTCTTTTTTGTTAAATGCTATTTTATTAGTTTCAAGTATACAGTACATTCGTTAGACATTTATATAGCTTATAAAATAATCCCCCTAATTGCTCTTATTCTTCTCTGGCACTCCACCTAGCAATTTCATTAATGCTAACTGCATTCCTTATGTCGTGCTCCCCATCCCCATGTCCATCTACAAGCTAGTAATTTACACTACTCTAACCCTTCAACCCATTCTCCCAGCCCCCCAAACCCTCTCCTCTCTGGCTGTCACCAGATTGTCCTCTGTATTTCTGAGTCTGTTTTTAATTAGTTTTTTTTGTTGTCATCATTGTTGTTGCTTAGATTCTATATATTTCATTCAGCATAATAACCTCTAGGTCCATCCATGTC
The DNA here is from genome assembly GCA_009793145.1 of Cynopterus brachyotis. Classification (NCBI taxonomy): domain Eukaryota; kingdom Metazoa; phylum Chordata; class Mammalia; order Chiroptera; family Pteropodidae; genus Cynopterus; species Cynopterus brachyotis. The sequence continues at coordinate 20,078 of SSHV01011984.1, read as the reverse complement.
ATTGTAAATGGTAGGATTTCATTTTTTTAATGGCTGAGTAATATTTCATTGCATATATAAACCATAATTTCTTTATCCAATTGTCTATTGCTGGGCATTTAGTTTGCTTCCATATCTTGTCTATTGTAAATTGTGCTGCCATGAACAGAAGAGTGCACAGATCTTTAAGAATTATTGTTTTGGTTTCCTTTGGATAGATACTCAGAAGTGCAATTGCTGACTCAAATATGTGTAAACACTCCACAGACCACAAAGGTATATCTATTTTTAATTTTCCTTTTCCTTACAAAATTTTTTTAGTTTGATATAGTCCCATTTGTTTATTTTTCTTTTGTTTCCCTTTCCAAAGGAAATATATCTGAAAAGAAATTATTGTTAGTAATAGCAAATAGTTTACTTCTTATGTTTCCTTCTAGAAGTTTTATGGTTTCAGGTATTATATTTAAGTCTTTAATCCATTTTGAGTCTATTCTTGTATATGGTGTAAGAATGTGGTTTAGTTTTTTCCCTCATGTATTTGTCCAATTTTCCCAACACCATTTATTGAAGAGACTGTCTTTACCCCATTGTATATTCTTACCTCCTGTGTCATATATTAAGTGAGTGTGTAGGCATGGATTCCTTTCTGGGCTCTCTGTTCTGTTCCATTGATCAATTTATCCATTTTTATGCCAGTAGCATGCTGTCTTGATTATTGTAACTTTGTAGTATAGTTTGATATTGAGTAATGTGATGCATCCAATTTTATTCTTCTTTCTCAGGATTTCTGTGGCTATTTGGGATCTTTTATAGTTCCATATTAATTTTAGGATTATTTGTCCTAGCTCTCTGAAAAATGCCATTGGTATTTTATAGGGATTGTATTGAATCCAATTTATCAAAGAATGTATTATTAAAACTTTTCTTTCATTGTTCCTTCATAACTCAATAATACTTTAAAGCTATTCCTGATTTTACCTCCTAAATTGCTCCACTAGACAAATAGCTACAAAGCTGAGACAGGAATTTTTTGTAGATGACTTTTAATGGATATAAAAAAATCACTTTTTCTGTATGAAAAATTGTTGTCAGAAAATAATAAATATCTTATAGCTTAAAATAGAGCAGGATCCCTGTACACTAAACATCCCTTGTCAAATAGCACAATATTCTGTTCACAAAGACCATTAATTCTAAATGTAGGTTCTGATTTATTCTACTGTGGCCATATGAATGTTCTGGCAGCAATGTATCAATGGTATATGTGATCCTTCCTTTTGTGTTTATTCAAGTTGCTTTTGTGCTTGAAGGGATTATGAAAGTTAGGGAATACAGAGGAGCAGAGAAAGAAGGAATAATGCCCCATTCTATCATTTTACTTTAAAGTACATTTCATTCTCTTCCTCATACTCAGTATACTAAGGAATGCCCAAGGTGTTTTCTTTTGACCTTTTTTGTATGCTAGACTTCTTCCAACGCCCTGTATACAAATTTTAACACTCTTAAGTCCTATCTGGTCAGAGTTCTTTTTTTTTTTTTTTGCATGATGAAAATTACTTAATTCCTATTAATGTATTTATTTCTCAAGGCATGAATATTTTAGCAATATTTTCATTCCATGTTTTAACTTCAGTGGTTACTGCTCTTCTAAAGAGATTTGAGGGGATATTTGAGGGCAAACAGCATATATGAAGGTCTAGTCTTATCATTTTGCTTCATCTTCTAAAGGTGTCATGACTGCTAAGGATATAGAAAGCCCAAAGTGAATCTCTTGCACACTAAAATAGAGAAAACAAGATAATCTCCAAAATTATAACTTTTCCTAATCCTATCTTACAGATAAAGATCTCGAGGCAAAAAAGTACAGTAAATTGCAAAGCATAACAGGACCCACCAATAAAAGAGATACGTACACACTGTTATACACTGGGAGAGCATAAAGAGAGGTATCCCACATAAAAGCAAGTGAGAAGACAGCTAAAATTTTAACAAATACCTGAAATTCAAGTGTAAGGTAGGGTGACAATGTAAACTATCTCAGAGTCCCATTCCTTCCTGAGGTCTTTTCCATGGTCCTATGCCTGCTACTCATGAGAAAGATTAAGGAGGACAGGAAATAAGAGGACAGGCATAAAACACCACCAAACTGGTGGACCTTTTCCTAACCCACTGGTAGAGGGGTAGAAAATCTTCCTTTACCCAGGTACAAGCAAGGATCCATTGCTTCTGAGGTAATAGTAGAAAGAAAAGCCACCTGCCACTTGAAAAATGTAGACACCCTCTTGTGATTCATAGCTTTGGAAGGAGGGTAAGAGGTAAGACAAGAGGTAGGAAGCACTCCTTTTCCAAGTCATAAGCAAAAGTAAACTGCCATTATTGGAGGTGAAGGACATCTGCCAAAATCACACCATGAGCATTGCACTAAGTAATAAGGAATAGCAATCTACTACTTGGGGAAGGGATAAGAAGCTCTCTCATCATTGTTCCCCCCCAAAATATACTTCTTTTGAAGGAAGTGTAATATCTAAAGCCTGCTACCCCTTGAAGAGAGTCATAAAACCCTCTTCTATCCAAGGTGCTCTTTACATACAAGAGAGAGTTTGGTTGCCATAGGGGTAGAAAGAGCAGGAATACTAAGAAATCCCCACTCCAAATTTTCAGGTGTACATAGCTAAACACTAAGGCTGAATGAGGTTGTGTGTCACAAATGAGAGTGACTCAGTTTTTTAGGCAACCAAAAAGAAGAGGAAAATCTAATGCTAGCAGACCTGATCAGTAATAAATGTAAGATAAATTCTATGAAAAAAAAAGGTATCAGATGCCACATGGAAATTTGGCTCTACTTAAAGAAATAGGGCAAGCAATAGTAAAAATGAAGGTTGTTTAAAACATCTCTCTCTTATTTTTAGTATTTTTTAAAGAATTCTGGAATGGTAAAAATGTGTTGTGGGATTTCTAACCTACATAGATGTAACATATATGTAGAAATAAAGTTTATGATAACAGTAGCACAAAGGACATGAGAGAAGAAAATGGAAGCGTATTGTTATGATGATTTTATACTATACATGAAGTATGTAATATTATTTGAAGGTATAAGTGATAAATTCAATTTGTGTATGTTTATTTGTTTATTGGTTTTTAGTGACACTGGTTAATAAATTTCAGTGAGTTTCAAGTGTACAATTTAACAGTAAGGCATACACACACACACACACACAATACATATTTACTCTACATACCTCCCCCTTCCAACCTCCTTCTACCCTCTGGTAACCACTAGTCTATTGTCCCTGTCCATGAGTCTCTCTTTGTTTGTCCTGTTTGTTTGTTGCTTTTAAGTTTATATTCTACATATAAGTGAAATCATGTGGTTTTCATTTTTTTTTCTGTCTGGCTAATTTCACTTAGCATGATTATCTTGAGGTCCATCATGTTTTCACAAATGGAAATATTTCATCTCCTTTTGGCTGAGTAATATTCCCTTATATATATGTACAATGGCTTTAACTATTCATGTATCATAAGATACTTCTGTTGCTTCCATGGCCTGACCATCATATATAATGTTGCTATGAACATCAGCATGCAAATATCCTTTTGGATATGAGTTTTCGAGTCTTTGGAGTAAATACCCAGTAGAGGGGAAGATTGCTGGATCATATGGTAGATCAATTTTTAGTTTCTTGAGGAACATCCATACTGTTTTTCATAGTGGCTGTACCAACAATTTGTGTATTTTAAACTCTAAAGCAACCACCACATAAAATACAACTAATAAGTAATGCAAGTATAATAAAAACATAGGAGTATTTAATTATTGTCAAAGTTGGCATAAAAAGAAGGGAAAAAAGAGCAGAGGAAATATAGAAGTTATGTTGTATACCTGAAACTAATACAATATTGTATCTAAACTATAACAAAAATTTTTAAAGTAGTGTAACCACAAAAAAATGATGCCAAGATTTAAAAAAAATAAAATAGTTTAAGATACATAAAGAAAAAAAGAGAAAAAGAAAAAAATACCAAATAAGATTAGCACAATAAACAAGCCTATAAAAAAGCAGAAGTGTACTCCATCTAGAATTTCAAATTGAAAATAATTCAGTTTGATTATTAAAAAGTTAAATATATGTGTTTATTATAACATAATGAGTATGGTTGTTGTAACTTTAAGGAAGAAATAGAAAAATTTGGGAAAAGAAAAAAGTGTCTTCTGGACACTAAAATTTAAAGAAAAAAACAAGTTTATGGATGAAATGATATGACATTGGGAATTTCTTTAAATAATCTAGGTTTGTGGGGAGTAGATGAGAATATTGATTAAACAAGTTTTCTCTACTTTTTTATAAATGTAATCTTTTTTCGTCTTTATTGAAATGTAATAGACAATTAGTTTCTTCTATTTACATTGCACAATTCAATTAGTTTTCTCCAATTATAGTTGTCATACAATAATATACCAGTTTCAGTTGTATAACATAGTGATCAGAGATTGAAATAACTCACAAAGTAATCACCCTACTAAATCTAGTACACTTCTTCCCCCTTACATATTTATTACAATATTATTAACCATCCAACTATCTATTTCTACCTCTTAATCCCTTTGCTCTTTTATTTTTTCCCCCACACCCTCCCATCTAATATTCCTCTAAATATTCTCTATATCTATGAGTTCATTTCTGTTTTTTTTGTTGTTGTTGTTGATTTTCCTCTTTAGATTCCACATGTACATGAAATCATGTGATATTTGTTTTAATCTGACTTCATTTAGTGCAATACACTCTAGGTCCATCAGGCAATAGCTTTTTCCATCCCCTTCCTTTTAATTGGTGTGTGTCTTTTAATCTGAAGTGAGTCTCTTGTAGGGAGCATATGTAGGGGTCTTATTTTCTTATCAATTCAGCAACTCTATCTTTTGGTTTGAACACTTAATTCTTTTCCATTTGAGGTACTTCTTGGGGGAGTTATTACCATTCTTTATTCCTGCTTTTGATACATGTTTTTTCTTCTTAAAGAAATCCCACCAACATTTCTTGTAATACTGGCTTGGTGATGATAAATTCCTATAGCTTATTTTTGTCTGGGAAGATCTTTACCTGTCTTTCAACTCGAAATGATAGATTTCCTAGATAAAGTATTCTTGATAGTAGATCCTAAGTTTTCATCACCTCGAATATTTTGTGCCAAGCTTTTCTGTCTTGCAAAGTTTCTTTTGAGAAATCAACTGCTAGTCTTATGGGGCTCCTTTGTAGGTAACTAAACTGCTTTCCTCTTGCTGCTTTTAAGATGGTCTCTTTGTATTTAACCTTTGGCAATTTAATTATGATGTATCTTGGTGTGAGCCTCTCTGGGTTCCTGGTTTTTGTGACTCTCTGAGCTTCCAGGGCTTGTATGTCTATTTCTTTCACCATGTGAGGGAAGTTTTCTATCAGTACTTCTTCAAATAACTCTTCAACAACTTGTTTTCATTTAGGTAGCCCTATGACACAAATATTTTTACCTTTAATAGTGTCTCATAGACTCCTTCAAGTGTTATTATAGTCTTGGCTTCTTTTTTTTTGCCATTCTGATTGAGTGTTTTTGGCTTTCCCATCTTCTATATAAGTAATTTGATCTTTTTTATTCACTTTGTTTATTACATTTAATATATTTCTCAGATAATGTGTTCTTCATTTCAGACAGGTTCCCTTTTGTACTTTCCATTTCCAATTTTATGATTTTTTATCTCTTTATTGAAGTTCTCACTGAATTCATCTATATTTCTCATAAGTTCATTTAGCATCTTTATAACCAATGTTTTTGAACTCTGCATCTGTTAAATTGCTTGATTACATTATTCTTGGATCTCTGTTCTTTCACATGGTTTCTGCTTCTTTGTCTTCCCATTTTGGCTTCCTTTCTGTGTCTGTTTCTATGTACTAAGCAGAGCTCCTAAGTCTCTCAATCTTAGTATTGTGGCTTTCTGTAGTAGGTGTCCAGTGGCACAGTTCTGAGAGAGGTTCATTTACAGGCCAAATTTATCCCAAGCTTGTGCCCCTCGAGGACCACCTGTTAAGATTCAGCAAGCAATCCACAGATGATGTGTTTATAGTTGCCTTGAAAAGCCACACCAGAAACCAAGGCCAGCTGCCACCAGTGTGAGTCCAGGCACAGCTCAGCAAGGAGCAGCTAATGCTCTGAGAATACATCTGGATGTGGCTTGGGTGGAGCCACGAGTTGGGGGAGGCAGAGTTTCAGGGAATTCTCTGGGTGGAGTGACATCTGTTATCTAGTTTGAAGTCTCTGCTATGGTGGCGCTGAGCCTGTGAACTGGAAGCGAGGAGGTTTCAACAGAGAAACAATGGACACCGCTGGCACTTCTGTACAGAGTGTATCTCGCCTCCCCTCTCACTTCAACAACTCAGTGTCCACCTGTAAATCCTTGGTATTCCCTGTGCAGCCTAACTAGCACTGGTGCTCATAGTAAGCAGGTTCATCACTGAGAAAGTCTGGTCACCTACATGACCCCTTTAAGAGATGTCTGAAGCTGCTGGCTGCTGCTGCCTCTGTCCCACTCAGCCACTCTGGACTGGGCAGCCTTGCATCCTCGCCTTGTCCTACCTTCTCCTGTTGCAGGGTGATTTTTTAGATTTCTTAAATTTCTCCCTAGTTGTTTGGCTTGTTCATCTGGATCTCAGCTAATTTTTTGTTGTGGTTTGCTTCTTGTTTCTGTCACAATGTTGATTTGGTTGCAAAAGAGATAAACAAAGCCTCTATCCTCTATGCCATTTTTTGAGCTCTATATAACTGAAAAAGTATATATAATCCATTTCCAATTATGCATTTACATAAATAAAAAATTAAACACACATAAAATACTATCCATTTTGTAAGAAGAGAATCAAACAATGAAATGCACATTTAGTACAGTAAAAAGGTTTCCTATAGGGTGAGGTTTAGTTAAGGTGATAAATGCAGACAAAAGGAATAAAACATAAACATAAGAAAGATCTTGTAGGAATCAATGGTAAAAATATGCCATTAACAGAGTAGTGACATTAACTCAATACTCTATACCCAACGTGCAATTAAAGGTAGAAAGAGTAAGAGAGAGACTGATGGAGAGGAGAGAGAGACAGAAAATTGTTAGAAATTTATCCAAGATACAAAACATAGACAGCATTACATTTTCATTCAATCTATTTCATGCTCTCCCCAAAATATAAATTTTCCATTATGAACATTTTGTTCTCTGGTAAATTCTAATGCCAAAAATAATGTACTTTAATGATGTTACAAATAGGAATATGTTAAATAATCTGGGAAAATGTTGATGCTTTCCATGTCTATTCCTCAGTATATATCATTTATCACATTTTTAGATAATTATTAGTTTTAAGGAAGTTATTGCAAGCACCAATCTAATGCATATTTGTTGTTAGTTAATAAGAATTAATGGAAGTCTAAATACACTTTATTTTTAAAATTACTTCCAAATTTATATTTTTATTTGCAGATCATTATAGCTATTATAGTCTTTTATATATTAATTTATTTTTTCTAAAAATTTTTATTTAGCAGAGCCTTTTAAATAAATTGTTTGACCTTCAATAGATGATATAAATGAAAATGAAGAAACGCTAATTGAAGTGTGAGAGGATACAAAAGCTCCTCCTGCACAACCAAGTTCCCATTTTAGCCCATGAGAAGCCACAAGAGTATTTATTTCATAGGAATAAAAATATATGTTTGTCAAATGAAATACTTTGAAAACAACTTTCCTAAGTAAAATGCAATATTTGTCAATGTATAAAAAAATCCAAAATATACTTTCACAGCTAGCCTCAGCTTACAATTAGACCCAGTAAAGAGTTGATGAGTGAAAAAATGAGCATGTGAATATAATAAAAAGTCCCAAAGTGTTAATATAGAAAATATGGAAATAATAAAAAACAACTAGCAAGAGGAAAATTATAACACAACCACATAAAATAGAGTACTCTAAGCATTTCATTTAAAAGACAGATTTTTAGGTTGGTTTAAAAATGTAAAATCCAATTCTATACTTTCTTTCAGAAACCTACCTCAAACATAAATACATCAATAGGTTAAAATAAAAACAGATAGAAAAGATAAACTAGGAGAACACTAATCAAAAACAGCTGGGTTGGTTGTAATTATATTATATGAAGTAGATTTCATAATAGCACATATTACTAGTGATAAAGATGGATATTATATAAAGAGATAAATTTATTATTCAAGACATCATGGCAGTCCCAAACATGTATGCAAGTAGTAATGAAATATCATAATACCTAAGCACAAACTGATATAACTGTAAAAAAAACAATTTTAGTTTGAGTTTTCAACACTTAACTCTCATTTAATAGTCAGAATAAGTAGACAAGTTTTAGCAAGGGTGTAGAAGACCTGAGCAACATCATCAACCAATTTGTTCTAATTGATAGTTATAGAATATTTCACTGACAAAAACAGAATACACATTATTTTCACAGGAACATGGAACATTCACCAAGTTAGACCATATTATGGGCTATAAAATGTATTTAAACAATTTAAAATTATTTAAAGGATCAAAAAACATTCTGTTTCTGCTACGGAATTAAACTTAAAATCAATAAGAGAAAGGTATATGGAAAATCCCAAAGTATTTGGAAATTAAACAACCCATGTCTCCAAGAAGAAATCTCAAGAACAAATAGTAAATGTTTTTAAGTTGAAGACATTAAAACACCATACTAAAATTCGTGGTTCATAGCTATAGCCCTGTAAGTTTCCATCTTAAGAAACTAGAAAGGAAGACTGAATTAAGCTCAAAGCAAGGAAAGGGGAGGAAATAATGTAACTGATGAAATAGGAAACAAAAAAAATAAAGAAATCAATTAAAACACAAGACTTTTCTTTGAAAATGTCAATAAAACTGATAAATATTTAGAGATATGAATCAAGAAAAAAGTACACAAATTACTAATATCAGGAAAAACAAGAGATATTATTATATCTCCTGTAGCCATTATTAACTTTATGCCAATAAATGTAATAATTTAGATAAAATGGAAAAAGTCTTTGAAAAATATGTAATATCAAAGCTCACTTAGCAAAAAATAAGTAACCAGAATGTGCAATGAGATACCTTCTCATAAAAAAAAGAATGTTTTTAAAAAGCCAGACCTGGATGAGTTTACTGTTGAATTTTATCAAATATTAAAGATGAAATAATACAAATTCTATACAAGTTTGTCTTGAAAATAAAAGTGGAAGAAATAAATCTCAGATTATTTTGATTATTTTTAAGATTGTTATTACCCTAATTCCAACTACAGACAAAGGTATTACAATAAAATAAAAATATAGATGAATGTCCTTCATGAATATAGAACAAAAATTTCCTATCAAGGAATTAGAAAATCAAATCAGCAATATTCCAAAAGGATAATGCATCATGACCAAATGTATCACACTCTTGGAATACAAATTTAAAAAAAGCAATATAATTTACCAAATTAACAGCATACAAAGAAAAAAAGGAACATTTATTTTAATAGATGCAAAAAGAGAGTTTGACAAAAGTTTAACATCCATTCATGGTAAAAAAAAAATCTTATTAAACTAAAACTATAAAGAAACTTCCCCAATCTGATGAAGAGCATCTGCAAAACAGAGTTAACATAGTAATTAATCATGATTGAGTAACCAATTTCATCCAATAATTAAGAGTGAGACAAAAATGTCCTCTTGGCTTAAAAGTTAGATATATAAACATTGATCAGAAAGTACTCTAGGGTCTCATAAAATCCTTCCTGGGATCTAAATTAGCATTGAGAGTAATATTTAATTCAATATATTTTTTAAAAGAGCAGATTAATTTTTAATAAAAACAATTACCTTTGTTTATACTTACTTGAAATAAACAAGTGTTAAATTTCCCTCATGTTCATTAGAACAATGTTAGCTCCTTTCAAGGGGTCAGAGAGGGTAAAGTGAGGGCTCAAAGAAAAGGAGTATTTTTCTATTATGCATGATACATTTCTAACTATAAAATTCACAGTTAATCTTTTATTGTTAGAAATAAATCTTGAGGTCCCTAATGTTATCACTAAGGATACAGAGTCATCCTCCTAGGATAAAGGTTATAAAAAAGTACCATCATGAATAAAATCAGTTTATGAGTAGTGTGTGAAAAATGTACAGTTATCTTCAAACCTTTCGTTAAGAAAGATATGGAATGCAGAAAAACAATGTATCTGAACTTTCCAATAATGATAAAGGCTAAGACCTTTCATATAGGTAAAGATGATTTTTTCTTTTGATAATAAATATATTCCAGAAAAGTTAGTACAAAGTTATTGTAATTGTTGTTATGATTGGGGGAATAAATAAAATTCTAATTAAGCATATTGAAGGAATTTGACAAACATAGGAATAATATATCAAAATATTATGTGATAAAAGATTATTCCTTTGTTATCTTCTGTGTGACTTCAAACCCAATAGATTTACATCGTTATGTAAACACATTTCATTTACATTTCTCTATGACTGTGCTCATGCTGTTCACTTTCATAACCTTACCAGAAATATTATTCTCTCTTTCTGATAATGTTTATGTTACTAGTATTCCTGAACATTTCTACATCATTAGGCTATTACTGACTACTCATTTATGGTGATTTTTTTCCTTCTTTAATGTCTTGTGACACTAATTTGGAATATTCATTTATCTTAAACCACATGTCTCTTGTAATGTGTCTCAAATTAAATATTTATCTTTCCAATTAGATTATTTACATCACCATTTCAAGAATTAAATACGTTTTTGGGTCCTCCAAGTAAGTCTTTTTCAAATTGTGGGTTGTGCCCATTAGTGGATAACAAAATATCTTAGCGGCTCACAACTAGCAATTTTAAAAACAATAATGACTCTACCATTATGGCTATGATACAAAATATGAGAATAAAGTATGGAAAAGTCACACTAAATCCCATACAAAAATTTTCATTATTAACATTAAATAAACATTAGAAAGTCAGCAAAACCTCAGTGTATACACACATACACATATGTGTATATGATTATGGAAGATGGACTGAGATTTATGAAGCACTGATAAATGAAAGAAAGGTTATAAAACATCATGCAATGTATGATCATCATTGATGCTGAGGATATATACATGAGATTAAGAAGATGTTCAGAAAAATATTAACAATGGTTGTGGGATTCCAAGTGTTTTTTATTCTTTTCTCTGGATTCTATATCTTCAATAAACAAAAATAGCTTTAAAAAAAAAGAAAAACAAAAAATCACTTCAGTGTGTAAAGATGGCCAAATAGGTAGGTAGGTGAATAGATATGCTTTTATAAAGAAGAGATTATTCTACAAATTACTGTTTTACATAAAATAATTTCATATAATTTTACTTAAACTGCCATCTGGTTTGTAAGTGATGAATAAACAGTAGGAAACCTTGACCTTTGTGATCACTTTAGACCTCATCTGATTTAAAATTTGTAACACAGGAGTCCAACGCCTGGAACTTGCACCTGGGTTTGGATATTTTGGAAGAACCACCAGGAGGCCTAGAGGGATGAGAAATGCCATTTATTACTCACAAGGCAGGGAAGTTTCAGCTGTGACTGGTTGAAGCTGCAGAAATAAAGCTGTTGACCAAGAGCAAGATGAGTTTTTTTATGCATAAAAGCAGAGGGAGGGGTTATCTCATTGGGGGAGCAGCTGCCTTTTCAGACGGATGGGAGCAAGATGTGCTGCTTGGTTACAGGAGCAGATGACATCCATAAGAACAGCAGAAGGTACCTTTGGGAATAGGCATTTCTGAAAGCTCTTTGTGTACTGACTTCCTCGGCTGCCTGTGGTGCAGCTATCAGTCTTCTGAGTAGGTGGAGGAGCTATGCTCTGAGTAAACTCTACAATATTATAATCAAAGCCTTAAAAATATTGCTTTTGCTCACTTCCCTGTGGGTAATTAAATATTTAAAAGGGTCTATAATAAAAATTTTCAAACATGCATAAGGGTAAATAGAATAACATAATAAATCTCTATGCTCCCTTCACCTAGATTAAACAGTTGTCAAGATTTTACCAAGATTTTATTCTCTATATCTAATTATTTTTGTTTGCTATGCCTTTCCTGGAGTAGTTTAACACAAATCCCAGATATAATTTTTACCTCTATACACTTCAATGTGCATCTCTCAAAATTATGAACATTTTGTTAAATAACCATAATACCATTAACACAACTACTAAAATTAACAATAATTCTTTGGTACTGAATAATAGTTCTTATCCAAATGTCCTTGATGATCTCAAATTGTCCTTTTATAATTGGTTTATTTGAAAGAGGATCTAAGCATTGTTCACACATTGCCACAGCCTACTATTTCTTTCAAAAAATTTTATTATAAATGTGTCCTCCTATTTTCCTTGCCCATTTTTTCCTGCCCATTTTCTGATTGCAGAAGTCAGGCCCTTGAACCTATAGAATGGTCTGTATTATTGATTTGTCAGTTTGCTCCTTGAAGTGTCACTTAATTTGTTTTTCTATATCCCTTATATTTTTGGTAATTGGATTTAATACTAGAAGCTATTAAGTAATATTTGAATAAAAAAATACAGACCCCAAATTGCAGAAGTTTTAAAAATAGCAATAATGAAAATTTGATCTATCAGAATCTATGGAAATAGCAAAAGCACATATTAGAGGAAATTAATAGCCTGAAATACTTATACAAAATAAAACCAATGTGCATTTTTTTTTCTGATTACCTGCCTCGGCCAAGAATACACTTATCCCAACTACAACTATAGTAGATTCATTGCCAAGGCTGGGTCTCATCTTTATTTAAAATTTTGATACAGCATTTTGTTCATCATGAATTTTTGAACTAATTTTTAAAAATATTGCATTAAAATGTTTGTCTTGATTAATGTGTTTTTTGGTGACTCTTCAAATTTTGTATCCACTTGTACCCACTAAAAATTTTATGGTTTGGGGTCTTACATTTAAGTCTTTAATCTGTTTTAAGTCTATAATTTTATATAGTGTAAGAAGGTGGTCCAGTTTATTTATTTTTCTTTTTGCACATATCCATTAAATTTTCCCAACACCATTTATTGAGGAGATTTTGTTTACCCCATTGTATATTCCAGCCTACTTTGTCATATATCAAGTGAACATATAGGTGTAGATATATTTCTGTGTTCTCTATTCTGTTCCATTGATCAATGTATCTGTTTTTATGCCGGTATCATGCTGTTTTGACTACTTTAGCCTTATCATATACTTTGATATAAGGTAGAGTGATACATCCAACTTTGTTTTTCTTTTTCAAGATTGCCGTGGCTATTTAGGGTCTTTTATGGTTCCATATAAATTTTAGGATTATTTATTCTAGCTTTCTGAAAAATGCCATTATTATTTTGATTGAAATTACATTGAATTTATATATTGCTTTGGGTAGTATGGCCATTTTAATGATGTTGATTCTTCCTACCCATGAGCATGGTATATGCTTCCATTTATTTGAATCTTCTTCCATTTTTTTTTTTAATGACATTACTTTCTGAGAACAGGTCTTTTACCTTCCTGGTTAATTTGATTCCTAGGTATTTTATAATTTTTGATGCAATTGTTAATGAGATTGGTTTCTTAATTTCTCTTTCAGAAGGTTCATCATTGCTGTATAAATGTACCACTGACTTCTGAATATTTATGTTGTAACCTTCTACTTTACTGAATTCAGTGATTAGTTCTAACAGTTTTTTGATGGAATATTTATGGTTCTCTATATATAGTATCATGACATTGGCAAATAACAAGAGTTTTGATTCTTCCTTTCCATTACGAATGCTACTTATTTCTCTTTCTTGTCTCATTACTGTGGCTAAGACTTCCAATACAATGTTGAAGAGGTATGGTGAAAGTGGGTATCCTTGTCTTGTTTCTGATCTTAAAGAACATGCTTTTAGCCTTTCTTCATTGAATATGTTGTTAGCTGTAGGTTTGTCATTCATGGCTTTTATTATGTTGAGGTATGATCTATCCCTCTATTCCCGTTTTGTTGAGAGTCATCATAAATGGATGCTGGATTTTGTCAAATACTTTTTCTGCATCTATTGATAAGATCATATGATTTTTATCTTTTAATTTGTTAATGTGGAGTATCACATTAATTGATTAGAAGATGTTGGCCAACTTTGTATCCCAGGAATAAATCCAACTTTATCATGGTGTATGATACTGTTAATGTATTGCTGAATTCGGATTGCTAATATTTTGCTAAGGACTTTTTTATCAATGTTCATAAGAGATATTGGCCCATACTTTTTTTTTGTAATGTCTTTGTCTGGTTTTGTAATCAAAACCAGAGATAATCACAGCCTCATTAAAAAGAGTTGGGGAGCCTTCCATCTTCTTAAATTTTTTGTAAAAATTTGAGAAAATAGGTGTTAATTTGAATGTTTGGTACAATTTGTCTATGAAGCCATTTGGTCCAGAACTTTTGTGTTTTTTGAAAGGTTTTTAGTTACTAATTATGTTTCATAGGTGGTAATCAGTCAGTTCAGATTTTGTTTCTTCTTGATCAGTCTTGGTAGATTGTAAATTTTTAGTAATGTATTTATTTCTTCCAGCTTGTCCAATTTGTTGGCACATAATTGCTCAGTATTTTTTTATGATCTCTTGAATTTCTGTGGAGTGTAGTTATTTCTCCTCTATTGTTTCTAATTTTATTTATTTAAATCTTCTCTCTATTTTCTTTGATGAATCTGGTTAAGGTTCTGTCAATTCTGTTACTGTTTCAAAGAAGCACCTCTTGGTTTCATTCATCTTTTCTACTGTTTTTTTTCTAGACTCTATTTTGTTTATTTCTGCTCAGATCCTTATTGTTTCCTTGCTTCTACTCACTGGAGTTATTTTTCTAGTTCTTTGCTGTTGTTTTCCTAGTTCTTTTAAGTATAAGGTTAGATTGCTTATTTGAGCTTTTTATTTGTTCTTTGAGGCAGGCCTGAATTGCTAATTTCCCTCTTAGGATTGTTTTCTCTGTGTCCCAAAGATTTTGAGTCGTGTTTTAATTTTCATTTGTCTCTAGGTACCTTTTGATTGCTTCCTTGATCTCATTGATAATGCATTCGTTGTTTAGTAGCATGTTATTTAGCTTCCATGTGTTTGTATATTATCCAGCTTTTTTTCTTGTAGTTGATTTCAAATTTCATATCATTTGGAATTGGAGAAGATGTTTGATATGATTTCAATCTTTTTAATTTTATTGAGACTTTTTTGTGTCCTAACATGTGGTCTAGCCTGAAAAATGTTCAATGTGCACTTGAGAAGAATGTGTATTATGCTTCTTTGGGGTAAATGTTTTGAAAATATCTATTAAATCCATCTGGTCTAGTGTGTCTGGTAGGTCTGTTGTTTTCTGTTTGATTCTTTGTCTGAATGATCTGTCCATTGTTGTCAATGGGGTGTTAAAGTCCCTACTATGAGTTTATTGCTGTTGAACTCTCCTTTTATGTCAGTCAACAATTGTTTTATGTATGTAGGTGCTCCTGTGTTCAGTGCATATATGTTTACTAGGGTTATGTCCTCTTGATTTATTGGTCCTCTTTATCATATTATAAAGACCTTCTTTGTCTCCTATTGTAGACTTTGTTTTAAACTCTATTTTACAGGATATAATAATTGCAACCGTAGCTTTATTTTTTCATTTACATTGCATGAAATATCTTTTTCCATCCCTTTACTTTAAGCCTGTGAGTGTCATTTGATCTGAACTGGATCTCTTATAAACAGCATATGCATGGGTCTTGTTTTCTTCAACCATTTGGGTATCCTATATCTTTTGATTGGAACATTTAAAACATTTATATTTAAAGTGATCATTGATAGTACATAGTTACTGCCATTTTATTTATTATATCTGTTTTTCCTATTTTCTTTTTTACCCCTTCTCTTTGTACAGTAGTCCCTTTAACATTTCTTGTAATACTGGCTTTTTTGGTGACAGATTTTTTTTTTAATCTTTGACACCTATATTTTATTATACATTTCTAAATATTAATTTTCTCTAAAGCTATAATAGCTCTTTTTTAAATTAAATTTATTGGGGTAACATTGGTTAATACAATTATATAATTTTCACATGTACATTATCATTTGACCTCTCTATATTCTGTGTGTTTACCACTCAAAGTCCTTTTTCCTTCAGCTACGATATATTTGATCCCCTTAACCCACTTCACACTCCAACTAAATCCTATATTTGACCCTTTTACACCATCTACTTCTGCCCTCCTCACCCACCCCACTAATAAACACTAGTCTATAGTCCTCTGGTAACCACTAGCTTATAATCCCATGAGTCTTTGTTTGTTCTGTTCCTTTGTTACTTTTAGGTTTATATCTCACATATAAGTGATATCGTGTGATTTTCAACTTTTTCTGTCTAGCTTATTTCACTTAGCATGATTATCTCATGGTACATCCGGTTGTCGCAAATGGCAATATTTCATCTCTTCTTATGGCTGAGTAATATTCCATTGTATATATGTACCACAACTTCTTTAGCCAATCATATATCATAGGACACTTCAATTGCTTCCATGTCCTGGCCAGTATGAATAATGCTGCGATGAACATCAGTGTGCAAATATCTTTTTGGATATGGGTATTCAAGTCGTTAGGGTAAATACTCAGTAGAGGGGTTGTTAGATCATATGGTAGACCACATCTTAGTTTTTTGAAGAACCTCCATACTGTTTTTCATAGTGGCTGTACTGATTAGCATTCCCACCAGCAGTGTATAAGGGCTCCTTCTTCTCCATATCCTCTCCAACATTTGTTATTACTTGTCCTGTTAATCATTAGCTATTCTAATAGGTGTGAGATGGTAGCCCATTGTGGTTTTGATCTGCATTTCCATCATAGCTAGTGAAGTTGAGCATGTTTTTACATATCATTTGTTTGTCCTCTAGGGAGAAGAGTCTCTTCAAGTCCTCTGCCCAATTTTCTGATTTAATCATTTGTCTTATTTTTATTATTGAGTTCTTTGCATATTTTGGATATTAGGCCCTTATAGGAGGTATCGCTTGCAAATATATTTTCCTATTCAGATGGTTGTCTCCTTACCTTGTGGATGATTTCTTTTGCTGAGCAGAAGCTTTTAGTTTGGTGTAGTCCCATTCATTTATTTTTGCTTTACTTCCCTTGCTTTTTTTGGTCAAATTCATAAAATCCTCTTCAAGTCCAAGGTCACTTAGTTTAGTTGCTATGTTTTCTTCTATGCATTTTATTGTTTCATGTCTTATATTCATGTCCTTAATTCATTTGAGTTAATTTTGGTGTGTAGTGATAGATAACAGTCTAGTTTCCTTCTTTTGCAGGTGGCTTTCCAGTTTTTCCAGCTCCATTTATTAAAAAGGCTTTTCTTTGTCCACTGTATGTTTGTGGCTTTTTGGTCAAAAATTATTTTCCCTTATAATATGGGTTTATTTCTCAACTCTTGATTCTACTTCATTGGTCCGTGTGTCTTTTTTGCTGCCAATGCCATTCTGTTTTGATTACTGTTGCTTTGTAGTGTAATTTGAAGTGAGGCAGAGTGATGCCTCCAGCCTCATTCTTTTTTCTCAGGATGGCTTTGGCAATTTGGGATCTTTTGTGCCTCCATACAAATCTGATGATCTTTTGTTCTATTTCTTTAAAGAATTCCAATGGGAGTTTGATGGAGATTGCATTAAATTTGTATTATGATTTAGGTAATATGGACATTTTAAGTATGTTGGTTCTTCCAATTCAAGATTATGGAATATTTTTCCATTTCTTTGTATCTTTTTTGATTTCTTTTAATAGGGTCTTATATTTTTTATTACATAGGCTTTTCACTTGTTTCTTTAAATTTATTCCAAGGTAATACATTCTTTTATTGTAATTGCAAAAGGAATTATATTTTTCATTTCTTTTTCTGATGCTTCATCATTAGAGTATAGGAATGCTATGGATTTTTGAACATTTGATTTTATATCCAGAAACTTTACTATATTTGCTTATTGATTTTAGTAGTATTCTTGTGGAGTCTTTAGGGTTTTCTATATAGAGAATTATGTTATCTGCAAATAATGACAGTTTGATGTCTTCATTTCCTATTTGGATGTCTTTTATATCTTTCTCTTCACTGCGCTCACTGGGACCTCCAATGTTCTATTGAATAACAGTGGCGATAGCGGACAGCCCTGCTTTGTTCCTGATTTTAGAAGGAAGAATTTTAGCTTTCACCATTAAGTATAATTTTGGCTGATGGTTTGTCATAGATGACCTTTATTATATTAAGATATTTTCCTTCTATACTGATTTTGTTAAGTGCTTTGATAATAAATGGATGCTATATCTTGTCGAAGGCTTTTTATGCATCTATTGATATGATCATATGATTCTTAGTTTTTAATTTGTTTATGTGGTATATCACATTAATTGATTTGCATATGATGTACCATCCTTGTGCCTCTAAGATGAAGCCCACTTTATCATGGTGTACAATATTTTTAATATGCTGCTGTATTTGGTACGCTAGTGTCTTAGGATTTTTGCAACTGTGTCCATGAAAGATATTTGTCTGTAGTATTCTTTTGTTGTGTCCGTGTAATATTGGCCTCGTAAAATATATTGGGAAATATTACCTCCTCTTCAAATTTTTGGAATTGTTTGAGGAGAATAGGTGTTAAATCTTCTTTGAATGTTTGGTAGAATTCACTGGTGAAGACATCTGGTCTTGAACATTTACTTTTTGGTTGGTTTTTGATGATTGTGTCAATTTCCATATTACAGATTGGTCTATTTAGGTTTTTCTGTTCTTCCTGATTTAGTCCAGGAAGGTTGTATTTTTCTAAATATTGTTACATTTCTTCTAGGCTACTAAATTTGGTGTTAAATACTTTTTATAGTATTCTTGTATGATCATTTGTATTTTTATGATATCAGTAGTAATTTTCTCTTTTTCATCCCCGATTTTGTTTATTTGTGTCCTTTCTATCTCTTTTTAGTGAGTTTAGCAAGGGGTTTGTCAATTTTATTAACCTTCTCAAAAAACCAGCTCTTTGTTGCATTTAGTTTTTTCTATCATTTTTTCTTTTTTGTTTTTAATTTCATTTATTTCTGTCCTAATTTTGATAATTTTTTTTCCTTCTGCTGACTTTAAACTTCATTTGTTCTTCCTTTTCTAGTTTCTTAAAATGAAGTGTTAGGTTGTTTATTTGGGCTTGTTCCTGATTTTGGAAAAAGGCCTGTAATGATTTGAACTTTCCTCTAATGACTGCTTTTGCTATGTCCCAAAAGTTTTGATATGTTGTACTATCATTATCATTTGTTTCTATATATCTCTTGATCTCTTTTTTATTTCTTCTCCGATCCAGGTATTCTTCAAGCATGTTGTTTAATCTCCATATATTTGTGTGTCTTGATTTTTTTCTGCAGTTGATCTCTAGTTTCAAAGCAATATGATCAGAGAATATGGTTGGTAGAATTTCAACTCTTTTATATTTATTGAGGCTATCTTTGTGTCCCAGGATAGTGTCAATTCTTGAGGATGTTCCATGTGTACTATAGAAGAATGTATAAGCAGCTGTTTTGGGATGAAAGGATCTGTAAATGTTAATTATGTCTAGTTGGTCAAATCTGTCTTTTCAGGATGTTCCTTTCTTATTTATTTTCTGTTTGGATGATATGTCCATATCTGACAGTGGAGTATTTAAGTTCCCTACTATATTAGTGTTTTGGTCTGTTTCTCCCTTTCTTTCTGTTAGAAATTTCTTTACATATGTTGGGGCTACCTAATTGGGAGCATAGATATTAATAAGTGTTATGTCTTCCTGGTGCATGATTCCCTTTACTATTATAAAGTGTCCCTCAATGTCTTTCTTTAACTTTTTTTTTATTTTGAAGTCTATTTTGTCTGATATTAGTACCACTACTCCCGTTTTTCTCTGAATGCTATTTGCTTTAAATACCATTTTCCACCCTTTCACTATAAGTCTGTGTTTGTCTTTGTAACTGAGATGTTTCTCCTGGAGGCAACAC
>SSHV01011983.1:110984-145971 GCA_009793145.1 Cynopterus brachyotis | reverse complement strand
CACCCCTCATAGACCTAGCCTTTCCCCCAGATAATCAGCAACCCCAAAGGTAGCAGAAGATAGTTGCCCAGACCTGATTAACAGTCACACAGTTCAGACTTCTGACAGGCTAAAGATAACATCTTGACTAAGTTACTTTTCAGCTCCTGAGCCCTAAGGTGGAACAAACCTCTGGCTACTTTCCCATAAAAAACAGACAGATAAATGCCAGAACAGAACTCAGAGCTGTCCTCAAGACAAGAAAAAATGATTTATTACCTTTACCTTACCTCCAACCAATCAGTTCTGAACATGATCCCAAACCCTCTAACTCACAATGTCTTGTATTTTTTGCCCTATGTGATCTGTAACCTACATGTCAGCAGAGAGTTGGGTCGTTAAAACGTTAGTTTGCCCATGCTCCAGATTGGCCAATTCTCTAATAAACCTTATTTCTATACTGCAAACTCCTTCTCATGCATTTCTTTGGACCAGTGCATGCAGGCAGACAAATTCAAATATCAGGGTCCTGGTAACACCTACTATGTGCCAAGTACTTTTATATAGATTGTTTCCTTAGCACAGACTTACCTCACAGTTATGTATTAGCAATTAAATTTTTAATTACATGCTTATATATTTTCATTAAATCAATTTTCATTTCATTTAAATGAAAGTAATATTGTCTCAAATCTTTGAACAGAGTTGGAATAACTCTCAAGTCCATCTATTTCTATGTCCATTGCCACCACACTAGTAGTCACAAGTCACCATCATCTCCCAAGGTAAATATTGCAACGATATCCTTTGGGCTCTCTCAACTTCCACTGTTGTCTCCCTCTATTCTATTAAATGCAGAATAGCAACAGTGATTGTCTTCAAATATAAATCACATCACTTACTCTGCTATTTAAAACTATCCAGTATGAGCCCCTGCATTTCTGTATACTTGAAAGTTGCTAAGAGAAGATCTTAACTGTTGTCACCACATGCACTAAAAAAGGATAATTATGTGAGGTTATGGAAATGTAAACTTACCCTCTTATGGTATTCATTTCACAATTTATACATGTATCAAATCATCATGTTGTACATCTCAAACTTACACAATATTAATTATATCTTAATAAACAAAGTAAATAATCAAAAACCAAACTCCCAAACTCTTTACCACATCCATGTGCTGCTGCATGATCATCTTTAAGCTCTTGGATTTCTGTTCTCAAAGACTAGAGAGCCAGGGTTCAGTGGTTGCAGAACAGATTAGGACCTGAAACATAGACAGCCAGATCAACGTAAGAAAGATATTTGTGAAAGTCCCAATAAGAGATGTTGGAAGGAGGCATCAAGAGCATGGAATGATCATGGAATGATCATGGAATGCTCATGGAATGATCATTGTCATGGTGTATATGACCTTTTGGGCTGGTAAATTAATGAAAAATATCCACTTGAGACAAGAGAGCACCTTTTATTTTGTCTTGATTGCATCATTGCATCTTCAGACTTGCTAGAGTTGTACCCCTTTACTTGTGCTGTGAGTCTCATTCTGTTTTCCTTAATCAAGAATTTTAATCCTGTAAACTATTCCCTCACCTGAAACTTCAGTTTCTCTCTTTCTACTGGGGTATTCGTACCTGCATACAAAAATGATATAGTGTCTCTTGTCTTAAAAAAAAATGCCTTGGCCTTTCACCACCTTCTATATATAATTGATTGCCATGATTCCTTTTCCCAGCACCATTTATTCAGAGTGATGTAGCTCTCTGTCTCTGATCCTTCACAACCCACTTTATCTTCAGCCACTTCACTCAGGCTTCTGACCACACCATACCACGGAAACCGCTATGATCAAAATCATCAATGATATTCTTGTAGTGAAATTCAATACTTGCATTTGCTCTCATCTTACTTAATTTCTCGGTAGCAGTTGAATCCTTAATTGGCATAGTTGATCAATCTCTTTGCTTTAAAACCCCCTTTATATGTGCCATCTTTTAGAGTATAACCTTGGTTTCCACTGTACTGGTTGCTTCTAATCAGTCTTCATTACTGGATCCTCTTAATGTTACATATAGCTCAATCCCAGGTATTATTCTATAATCTATCTACACTCTCTCTAGGTAATCTTATGTAATCCAATGAATTTAATGTAATCAATATATTGGGAATTCACAAATTTTATCACTTAAACTACTATATAACATTTGTATTTGCAAAAATAGGCATTTCAAACTTAAAACATTCAAAAAGAACTAACAAATCATCTATCTCCCCGTTACCCTCTTTCACCTTCCAAATTATTCACTACTCTTCCCCATTTTAGAAAGCAATATTACCAAATATAATTGCCAATAAAAAATGTAAGAGTCATCCCTGATCAACTCTTTCCTTATGCCCCCAGCATCCAGCCCATGAACAAGTCATGTTTAATAAACTCCTAAGACCTTATTCAAACCATTGTACACTCACTCAGATGCTGCACTGTCTTCAAAGTGCCCCTTTCTGTCTTTAAAAATGTCAACTTGTATTTGACTTAGAAACTTTACACCAATTGTTCTCCTTTTCTGACATGCTCTTTCTCCTTATTTTCCCATTTCTGTCTCTTTTGTGTCATTCAATTCTAAGTGTAAAAGTCACCATCAGTAAAGCTCTCTTGGCTTCTAATCACTTTCCCAGTATTGTCTTTTATATATTATATATGTATGTATGTGTGTGTGTGTGTGCGTGTATATTTTACCTGTAGACTTTTTTTTTGATGTGTTCATTAATAATCACACTCTAACTAGAACATACACTCCAGGACAGTGGGAGCATAATTTTTCTTGTTCAATATTATATTTGTAGTGTCTATTATAGTGCCTAGCACATAATAAGCACTACAAATTATTTAAAGGCTACATGAATATACAAAATTCCTAGGATAAGGGACTTTCACAGAAGCAAGATCTTATACAAAACAGGAAAGAGTCATTAGATATGACAGTGAAAAGCTGGAAACGAATAAAAGAGTGAGAAAAATGTCAGAAACATGGCAGAGTGAGAGACAATCCCAGATATCTCTACTTGAAACAAGAATAAGCTGAACATTGAAAACTCAAGAAAAAACACTCAATGCACACCAACACATCTGAATATGTGATCAGCGCATGAAAGCTACCACAGATTATCAACCTGGGAGTCAGGTTGTGGACCAGGATATAAAAGGAAGTTGCCTCTTGCAGCTGGAGCGCCCTGCAGGAGGACAGAGAGGGGAGCTGGTGGGGGGGAGGGGCAGGGGCATCCCTGATCAACCCTGTGTGGGATAGCTGTGAGCTACTTGTGGCTGATGGCAGTGCCCAGGTATTGCAGAGAAGAGGGGATGGCAGAGAAACAACAGTTGATTTTTACCAGCTGTGGTTGCAAAACAGGAAGCTGAACCACATCCCCCATTCCCAAACCCAGAGGGCCCATCCCCTTATATTCTTTGAGACCAAACACTGCAGAGCCCCAGGAGAATCTGAACAAACACTACCGAAACTATTGCTAATACTGACAGGGACTGAGACTGAGAGTAGCAAGTATGATTAAACACCTATAAGGGAAAAAAAAGGCATTATTAAGACATTATATAAAGCAAGGATACAAGAGGCTTAGAAGTCACTTAACTGAAATTAAAAGAAAAGCACCTTCTTTGCTGCAGACTAAAGAGAGACATTTATATAATAATCTTCTTTCTGGAAAAAAAGAAAAAAAGAAAGAAAGAAAGCTGAAAACACTTCTATTAATGCCCAGGCAGAGAAACAGTCCATTAAACACTATGAACAACTAAGGTGACAAGGCATCTCTGAAAGAAAGATAAAAATCTCTGAAAATAAGCTTATAGACATAGAAATATGCAAGTTAAATGACAGAGAATTTGGGATGGTATCTCTGAAAAAACTCAATGAGGTCTGAAATGATTCATATAAACTTCAGAAATTGAAAAATAAACTAAGCAGATTGAGTTCTTTAGCAAGGAGAGTGAAACCCTCAAAAAAAAAAAACAAAATGTTACTTTTGGGGATGAAGAACATACTAAAAGGGATGAAAAATGGAATAGCAAGCTTGGGAAGTAGAGTTGACCAAATGGAGGAAAGGATCAGTGATATCAAAGACAGAAATTTAGAAATAAATCAGAAGGAAGAAGAGAGAAATTAAAGAATGAAAAATAATGAAAGAGAAATACAAGAACTAGCTGATACTATCAGGAGAGAACACATAATAATGGGCATTCTCAATGGGAAGTAAAAGGAGCAGGGATTAGAAAGTAATTTCGATCAATTGCATTTATAACAAATCTAGTCTTTTGCACCAGTTGTTTAACAACAAAATATTAAAATTATTTTCCAAGGGATAAAATATTAAAAAGGTAAAGATATATACTTTGGGACATTTTATAATGATGAAAGGAATCATGCACCAAAAAGACAAAAACTTATAAATACCTCTGCTCCAAATCAGGGAGCCCAAAAGTAGGTAAAGCAATTACTAACAGAACTAAAGGGAAAAACAGACCAAAACACTATAGTAACAGGGGAACTAAATACCCCACTGTTGGATATGGACAGATCATCCAAACCAAAAAACAATACGGAAATAACATTGTTAAATGACATATTAGACCAACTGGACATAATTGACATTTACAGAAACTTCCATCCCCAAATAGCTGCTTATACATTCTTCCCTAATATGCATGGAACATTCTCAAGAATCAACCACATACTGGAATACAAAGATAGACTCAACAAATATAAGAGGGTTAAAATTATACCAACCATATTATCTAATTATAATGCTTTGAAACTAGAGATCAACTGCAGAAATAAAGCAGAAAAAATCAAAATACATGGAGATTAAACAACATGATGCTGAAGAATAACTGGGTCAGAAAAAATGAAAAGAGAGTCAAAAATACATAGAAAGAAAAGATAATAATAGTACAACATATGGAAGCTTTTGGGACATAGCAAAAGTGGTCATAAGAGGAAAGTTCATATCATTACATGCCTATCACCAGAAACAAGAATGAGCCCAAATAAATATGCAACCTAATGCTTCATCTTAAAAAACTAAAAAAAAAAAAAAAACAACACATGAAGCCTAAAGTCAGCAGAAGGAAAGAAATCATAAAAATTAGAGAAGAAATAAATGAAATTGAAAACAAAACAAAACAAAAGAACAATAGAAAAATAATTGCAACCAGGAGCTGATTCTTTGAGAAGGTTTATAAATTTGACCAATGCCTGGCTAAACTCATTAAAAAAAAAGGAAACAAATTAACAAAATCAGAAATGAAAGAGGAGAAATGATGACAGACACCACATAGATACAAAAGATCATAAAAGAATACTATGAAAAGTATATAAAATCAAATTTAATAACCTTGAAGAAATGGACCAGGACTTACAAAGATACAACCTTCCTAGACTGAATCAAGAAGAACTGGAAAATCTAAATAGACTGATCAGCTGTATAGAAATTGAAATGATCATCAAAAACCTACCAAAAAGTAAAGGTCCAGGACTGGATGTCTTCAACAGTGAATTATACCAAACATTAAAAGATTTAATATTTATTCTCCTCAAACACTTCCAAAAAATTGAATAGGAGGCAATACTTCCCAACTCATTTTTATGAGGTCAATATTACCCAGATACCAAAAGCTGGTAAAGATAACACAGAAAAAGAAAACTACAGATCAATATCTCTCATGAACACAGATGCAAAAATCCTAAATAAGATAGTAGTGAACAGAATCAAGCAACATATTAAAAAGATTATATAGACCATGATCAAGTAGACTTTTCCCAGGGGCACAGGGATGGTTCAACATATGCAAATTGATTCTTGTAATAAACAGCATAAACAAATTTAAAAAAATAAGAATCATATGATCATATCAATAGGTGCAGAAAAAGCCTTCGACAAGATACAGCATCCATTTATGATCAAAACAGAACAAAATCAGTATAGAATGAAAGCACTTAAACATAATAAAAGCCACCTATGACAAACCCTTGGCCAACGTTATTCTTAATCTTGAAAAACTAAAAAGCTTCCCTCTAAAATTAGGAACAAGACAAGGCTGTCCACTATCAACACTGCTTTTCAAAATAATATTGGAAGTCCTAGCAAGTGCAATTAGGTAAGAGAAAGATATTAAAGGCATTCAAATAGGAAACGATGTAGTCAACATGTCACTATTTGCAGATGACATGATTCTCTATATAGAAAACCCTAAAGACTGCACAAGAACACTACTAGAAACAATAAGCAAATAGAGTAATATTTCAGGATATGAAATCAATGTTCAAAAATTTCATAGCATTTTGATAATTGAATAATGAAACATCAGAAAAAGAAGTGAAAATAATATCTCCTTTTGCAACCACAACAAAAAGAATAAAATACCTAAAAAGAAATCTAATGAAACATGTGAAGAAACTATATAATGAAAACTCTAAGGCCCTATTAAATGAAATCAAAGAAGTTACAAGGAAATGGAAAGTTATTCCATGTTCCTGGATTGGAATAACCAATGTAGCTAAAATGACCTTATTACCTAAAGCATCATACAGCTTTATTTCAATCTCCACCAATAATCTCCACCACTGGCATCTTTTAAACAAATAGAACAAGAAATCCTCAGATATGTATGGAAGGACAAAAGACCCCACATTATCAAAGAACAAACAAACAGAATCATGGACATGGAGAAAAAAGAACACGCCTGGAGGCATCACGCTGTCCAACTTCAAATTATACTACAAAGTGGCAGTAATCAAAATGGCATGGTATTGGTAGAAAAAAAAGACACATGGACCAGTAGAACAGAATCAAGAATCCAGTAGTAAACCCATATTTATACAGGCAAATAATTTCCAAAAAAAAAAAAAAACCAAAAACATACTGTGGAGAAAAGAAAGCCTCTTCAATAAATGGTGGTGGAAAAACTGGAAAACCACCTGCAAAAGAATGAAACTAGAGTGTTGTCTATTATCACTTACCAAAATTAACTCAAAATGGATTAAGGATCCGAATATAAGACCTGAAACAATAAATGCATAGAAAAAAAAGCATAGGAAGTAAACTCAAGGACCTCGGACTTACAGAGGATTTAATGAAAGTGACCTCAAAGGCAAGGGAAGTAAAAGTAAAACAAAATTGGACTATATCAAACTAAAAAGCTTCTGCTTAGCAAAAGAAATCATCAACAAAGTAAAGCAACAACCATCTGAATGGGAAAATATATTTACAAGCACTCCTTCCAAAAGGGCATAATATCCAAAATATACAAATAACTCATACAACTCAATAACGAAAAAAAAAAATACAAGCAATCCAGTCAAAAAATGGACAGAGTCACTGAACAGACACTTCTCCCTAGAGGACATACAAATGGCCAAGAAATATTTGTAAAGTTGCTGAATATCCCTAGCTATTAGGGAAATGCAAAGACAAATCACAGTGAGATACCATTTAACACCTGTTAGCTATAATCAACAGGAGAACTAATAACAAATGTTGTAGAGGATGCAGAGAAAAGGAACCTTTATATACTGCTGGTATGACTGCAAATTAGTATAGCCATTAAGGAAAACAGTATGGAGGTTCTTCAAAAAACTAAGAATTAATCTACCATATTATCTAGCAATCCCTCAACTGGGTATTTACCCCAAACACTTGAAAACTCATATCTGAAAAGATATTTGCACACCGATGTTCATACCAGCATTTATCACAGTGGCCAGGAATTGGAAGCAAATGAAGTGTCCTATGGTAGATGATTGGCTAAAGCAGCAGCAGTACATATATACAATGGAATATTACTCAGCCATAAGAAGAGCTAAAATACAGTCATTTCTGACAACCTGTGTGGACCTTGAGATTATCATGCTAAGTGAAATAAACCAAACAGAAAGTTGAAAATCACATGATATCACTAATACGTGGGTATAAACCTAAAAGCAACAAATGAACAGGACAAACAGACTCATGGACATGGATAATGGACTAGTGGTTACCAGAAGGAAGAAGAGAGGGGGAATAGGGGAGGAAGATGGAGTAAAGGGGGTCAAATACATGTTGATAGAAAGAAATCTAACTATGGAAGGTAAACATACAGTGTAAATATATGTGTATCTCAATGTTAAAGTATACAGTTGAAACATTGGATTTCATTAACCAATGTCACAATAAATAGATAGATAGATAGATAGATAGATAGATAGATAGATAGATAGATAATTTTTTAATACAACTAAAAAATAATTTAAAAAATATTTTGTGCCCAGGCCTCTGTCCTGCATAGTGTCTTTAGAGAAATCAGCTGATAGTCTTACGGCTGTTACCTTTTAGGTAACTAATTCCTATTCCTTTGCTACTTTAAAGATTCTCTTTGTAGTCAATCTTTGACATTTTAGTCATGTGTCTTGGTGTAGACATCTCTGGATTCCTCTCTCTTGGGACTCTCTTAGCTTTCTCAGTTTGTATGTCTATTTCCTTCATCAGGAGTGGGAAGTTTTCCATCATTATTTCTTAAAATAGCTTTTCCACTTTTTGTTCTCCCTCTCTTCCTTCAGTTACCTTTATTAAACAGATATTTTTACACTTAATTTTGTTCCAAAGACTCCTTAAATTATTATTGTATTTTACATCTTTTTCTTGCCATTCTGATTGGGTGACCCTGGCTTCCCCATCCTCTATATCGATGGTATGATTCTCTTTTTTTATGCAATCTGCTAATTCCCTCTAATATGCTCTTCATCTCAGATAATGTATTCTACATTTTTGACTGGTTCCTTTTATAATTTCCATTTCCATTTTTATGTTTTTTTTATCTCTTTATTAAAGTTCTCACTGAGTTCATCTACACTTTCCCTAAGTTCACTGAATATCTTTATAACTAATGTTTTGAACTCTGCATCTGTGAGATTGCTTGACTTCATTTTGTCTTGATCTATGTTCTGTTTGTTCATTTTGTTTTTGCTTCTTTGTCTTGCCATTTTGGCTGCCTTTCTGTGTCTGTTTCTATGTACTAAGCAAAGCTCCCAACTCTCCCGGGGCATATTAGTGTGGCTTTGCGGAGTAGGTGTCCAGTACACAGTCCTGAGAGGGTGTCGACTGTAGGCCAAGTTTAGTCACAGCCTGTGCCACTCTGAGTCCACGTGTTAAGATTCAGCAAGCAATCCACAGATGCTGTGCTTATAGCTGCATAAAGAAACCACACCAGGGATCGAGATCAGCTGCCACCAGTGTGAATCTTAGAGTTGGCTCAAAAAAGAGCGTGGGACTTGCAGAGGACACAAGTGGATGTGGCTTGGGCAAGGCAGCGTGTTGGGGGAAGTGGAATTTCAGGGAATACCTTGGGTGGAGCAACCTCTGTTATCCAGTTTGATGGTGGCTTGGGTCATTTCAGAGAATTACTCAGTTTACCTTGGTCTCTCCCATATATACAGGAGATATAGATGATGTTAAACTTCTGTTTTTATTTTTCCTGTTAATCAGTCTTTTTCTTTAGGGAAGTCTCAGCCAATAACCTACAAGGGAATAAGGGAAATGATTTCTCTTTCCCTACATTGTTCAAAGCTGACAAGTGCTGTAGGACCTATAGTATTTGTATCATACATTCTGCAAAAGATTTTAACTATTTGCCAGCTGTTATAATTCTGTGAACATGTTGGAAAGAAAGAACACAATAGTGAACAACAGCTCTATTTTAGTTATCAAAGGACTCCAATAGAAAAATCTGAAAAGCCTCATTTTTATCTTAGTATGTAAATATTCAAAATAACATTTGATGATGGAGCTGTATTTGAAGAAAAAAATAGTAAATATTTTGATCAAGTCAGCCATCATGTGAAACAGAAGTAATCTTCCCTTTCAGAGATTGTCTGATAGATCAGCAATTGGCAATTTACTTATGTAGTTAAAATTCATCTTTCTTTCAGAATTTTAAAGGGACGCTGATTTCCGTAAAAACCTCTAAATGACAAGAACAAAAAATTTAACTCCACTAAATGAAAGTGAATGGAAGTGGCAGATATATTTCAAGGAGGAGTCAAGAGATAAAATGGAAAAGATTTTAACTGCAATGATTGCCTGCAGGCTCTATGTGGTTTTTGGATACTCGCCTGATACTAAGAGCTTATCCGAGTATTCCATTAAGGGTGAGAGTAGGCAGTGTAAAGGGTCATACTCAAACTGGCCTCACAAAGTCAGAAAAAATCATCTCCCCACCATTCCCCAACTGCCTCCACTCCCACCTCCTCTCCCTACACACACACTCCACCTCAGGAGGTAGCAGGGAAAAAAGAGCTTTTTAGAAAATATTATCAAAGGGGCCAGAAAGAGCCTCACCATCCATGCAAAATTTATCAATCCTTGCTTGTTATATTTTAGCCTATTCCATGGGGATGACAGAAAACTGCCTGAGAATATATAGTGCCTTTAGGCTCCATTTCACCTTCTTTGTTCAGACATGTGGCATAATCAGTAGCTTTTTAACTTTAAAAAAAATTGATGACTAGAATTTTGTGTCCCTCTCTATTGAGAATAAAAGAATCATAACAGACATATTCCTCTTGTCAGTCTTTGTAGACTATTATGCTTATGACATGTCTGTAAAGTCTGTGAGTCTCTGTTTGTTTGTCTGTTCATTTGTTGCTTTTAGGTTTATATCCCATATGTACGTGATATCATATGATTTTCTACTTATTCTATCTGGCTTATTTCAATTAGTATGATTATTTAGAGGTCCATCCATGTTGTTGCAAATGTCAGTATTTCATCTCTTCTTATGACTAATATTCCATAGTATATATGTACCACAGCTTCTTTAGGAAATCATCTAATGTAGGACACTGTCAATAACACTGCTATGAACATTAGTATGCAAATATCTTTTCAGATACGGGTCTTCAAGACATTATGGTAAATACCCAGAAGAGTGATTGCTGGGTCATATGGAAGAATAATTCTTAGTTTTTCGAGAAACTTCCATACTGTTTTTTTATAGTTGCTGTACCAATATTCAGTAGTGTATAAGGGTCCCTTTTTCTCCACATCCTCCCCAACATTTGTTATTACTTGTCCTGTTGATTATAGCTATTCTAACAGGTGTGAGATGCTATCTCATTATGGTTTAGATTCGCATTTCCGTAATAGCTAGTGACGTTCAGCATCTTTTCATATGTTTTTGGCCATTTGTATGTTCTCTAGGGATAAAGGTCTGTTCATGGATGCTGCCCATTTTTTACTAGATCATTTGTTGTTGTTGTTGTTGTTGTTGTTGTTGTTGTTGTTGTTGTTGAGTTGTATGAGTTTCTTGTATATTTTGGACAGTAGGATCTTATCAATGGTGTTGCTTATATATTTTCCCATTCAGATGGTTCTCTATCTTGTTGAAAATTTCTTTTGTTGAGCAGAAGTTTTTTAGTTTGATGTAGTCCCCTTCATTTATTTTAGCTTTTACTTCCATTGCTTTTGAGGTAAAATTCATAAAGTCTTCTTAAAATCCAAGGTCCTTGAGTTTAGTTCCTGTGTTTTCTTCTACGCAATTTATAGTTTCAGGTTATATATTTAGGTCCTTAATTCATTTGGAGTTAATTTTGGTGTGTGGTGATAGAAAATAGTCAAGTTTTATTTTTTTTGCATGTGGCTTTCTAGTTTTCCCAGTACCATTTATTGAAGAGGATTACTTTCTCCACTGTATGTTTTTACTTTTTTTGTCAAAAATTATATGCCTATATAGATATGGGTTAACTTCTGGATTCTCAATTTTGTTCTACTGGTGTGGGTATCTGTTTTCTGCCAATACCATGCCATTTTGATAACTGTCGCTTTGTAGTATAATTTGAAGTCAGGCTGTGTGATGCCTTCAGCCTTGTTCTTTTTCTCAGGATGACTTTGGCAATTTGGGGTCTTCTGTGCTTTCATACAAATCTGATGGGGTTTTTTGTTGTTGTTGTTGTTGTTCTATTTATTTAAAAATGCCCATGAGATTTTGATGCAGATTGCATTAAATTTGTATAATGCTTTAGGTAATAAGGTCATTTAAACTATGTTGATTCTTATAATCCAAGAAGAATCTTGTATAATATAATCCTTGCATCTTCTTTGATTTCTTTTAATAGAGTCTTATAGTTTTCATTATATAGATCCTTCACTTCTTTCAATAAATTTATTCCTATGTATTTTATTCCTCTTTTTGCAACAGCAAAAGAAATTCTATTTTCCATTTCTTTTTCTGACATTTCAGTATTAGAGTACAGGAATGCTATGAATTTTTGAATGTTAATTTTGTATTCAGAAAATTTACTGTAGTTGCTTATTGTTTCTATTAGAATGATGTCATCCACGAATAGTGACATTTTGACTTTTTCATTTCCTATTTCGATGCCTTTTATATCTTTCTCTTGTCTGATTGTACTTGCTAGGACTTCTAATATTATATTGAATAACAGGAGCAATAGTGGACAGCATTGTCTTGTTCCTGATCTTAGAGAGAAAATTTTTAGTTTTTTTCCGTTAAGTATAATTGTGGCTGAAGATTTGTCACATATGGCCTTTATTATGTTAAGGGACTTTCCCTCTATACTGATTTTGTTCAATGTTTTGGTCATAAATGGATGCTGTATCTTGTCAAAATGTTTCTGCATCTTTTGATATGATCATATAATTCTTATTTTTTAAATTTGTTTATGTGGTGTATTACATGAATAGATTTGCATATGTTGAACTATCCTTGTTACTCTGGGATGAAGCTCACTTGATTGTGGTGTATAATCTTTTTAATATGTGGCTGTATTCAGTTTACTAGTATGTTATTTAGGATTTTTGCATGTGTGTTCATGAGACATTGATCTGTAGTTTTGTGTGTGTGTGTGTTATCTTTACTAGGTTTTGGTATCTGGGTAATATTGGCCTCATTAAATATGTTGGGAAGTATTGCCTTCTCTTCAATTTTTTGGAAGTTTGGGGATAATAGGTATTAAATCTTCTTTGAATGTTTGGTAGAATTCACTGTTGAAGCCATCTGGTTTTGGACTTTTACTTTTTGGTAGGTTTTTGATGATTTCTTCAATTTCCATATTGCTGATCGGTCTATTTAGATTTTCCATTTCTTCTTCATTCAGTCTAGGAAGGTTGTATCTTTGTAAGTACTGGTCCATTTCTTCTAGGTTATTAAATTTGGTTTTATATACTTTTTAATAGTATCCTTATATGATCCTTTGTATTTGTGTCATGTCAGTCATAATTTCCTGTCTTTCATTCCTGACTTTGTTTATTTGTGTCATTTCTCTTTTTACTTTAGTTAGCCTAGCCAGGGTTGGTCAATTTTATTAACTTTCTCAAAGCACCAGCTCTTTGTTGCATTTATATTTTCTTTTTTTTTTCAATTTTATTTATTTCTGTTCTAATTTTATAATTTATTTACTTCTGCTAACTTTAGTCTTCATGTATTCTTTTACTAGTTTATTTTTTTAAGATGAGGCATTAATATGTTTATTTGGGCTCATTCTTGTTTTTGGAGATAGTCCTGTAATGATGTGAACTACCTCTTATGACCACTTTTATCATCTCCCAAAAGTTTTTTATGTGTTGTACAACCATTATCATTTGTTTCTAGGTATCTTTTTATCTCTTTTCATTTTTTCTCTGACCCAGTTATTCTTTAGTATAATGTTGTTTAATCTCCATATATTTGTGTTTTTCCTGATTTATTTCTGCATTGGATCCTTAGTTTGAGAGCATAATCATCAGAGAATATGGTTGGTATGATATCAACCCTCTTACATTTTTTGAGACTATCTTTGTGTCCCATTATGTGATGGATTCTTGAGAATGTTCCATGTGCACTAGAGAAAAATGTATAAGCAGCTGTTTTGTGAAGAGATGCTCTGTAAATGTCAATTATGTCTAGTTGGTCTAACATGTCATTTAAGGATGTCATTTCCTTATTGATTTTCTGTTTGGGTGATCTGTCCATATCAGACAGTGAGGTATTTAAGTCCTCTACTATGATAGTGTTTTGGTCTATTTCTTCCTTTCATTCCGTTAGCAATTGCTTTACATTTTGGGGGGCTCCCTGATTGGGAGCATCGATATAAAAAAGTGTTATATCTTCTTAGTTCATAATTCCCTTTATCATTATGAAATGTCCCTCAATATTTTTCTTTAACTTTTTTTTTATTTTGAAGTCCTTTACATCTGATATTATTTCTGCTACTCCCACTTTTCTCTGAATGCAATTTGTTTGAAATATCATTTCCATCATTTACTTTTACTCTATATTTTTCTTTGGAGTTGAGATGGTTCTCCTGTAGGTAACATAAGGTTGGGTTTTGTTTTTTGATCCATTCTGAATCCCTGTGTCATTTTATTGGTAAGTTCAATCCATTTACATTTAGGGTAATTGTTGAAATATGAGGTCTTCTTATAGTCATTTTATCTTTTGCTTTCTGGTAGCTCAGTGTTTCCATTGCTTCTTTGAACTTATATTTCTGTTTTCTTTAATTTGGTTATTTTTGTGAGTTTTCCCTCTGGTTCTTTGTGTTTTATGTTATATACTTCAGTTCTGAATCTTTCGTGTGTAGTTACCATTACAAATATAAAAAGAATAGCTATTATATACAATCATCCATTTTCTTCTGCGTGTGCATTCCCTTTAGCAAATTAGGGTTTCAAATTCTTCTATTTTCAGTCATTGTCGTCTTAGTTGTCCCTATGTATGCTAATCTTTCATTACTATCCTTCTATAGCAATTTTCTCATTATTTAAGCATATAATGCCCTCTTGTCAGTAAGAATTGCACTCCACTGCTTCTACTTGCCTTATAGTCAGAAATTACATATTTTTTATCATTTTGTTTTAGGTGAGTTGACCTCTTTCAGTATTTCCTGTGGTACAGGCCTCATTTGGGAGAATTCCCTCATTTTTATATATCTGAAAATGTCTTTATTTTTCTTTCAATCTAAAGGAGAGCTTAGCTGGATACATTATTCTAGGCCTGTGGTTCCTTTCACTTTAAATAGTTTAAATCTTTGATTCCATTCCTTTCTGGCTTGTAGGGTTTGTGCTGAGAAGTTTGAGGATAATCTAATGGATTTTCCTTTATAAGTTACTGTTTTCTTCTCCCTGGCTGCTCTGAGAATTCAGTCTTTGTCACTGATTTTTGATAATTTTAATACAATGTGTATTGGTGAAGGCCTTTTTGAGTTGAGATAATTAGGTGTTCTGCTGATTTCTTGAATTCCAAGCTCCAGCCCATGCTTTAGATTTGGGAAATTCTAATCAATTATTTGTCTGAAAATGCTTTCTAGTCCCTGCTCCATTTACTCACCTTCAGTAATGCCCATTATTCTTTCCTCTTCTGATGGTTTCAGCTAATTCTAATTTTTTCTTTCATTATTTTTCATTATTCAGTTTCTCTCTTCTTCCTTCTGATTTATTTCTAGAAATTTGTCTTTGATATCACGGATCCTTTCCTCCATTTGGTTGACTCTGTTTCCCAAGCTTGCTATTTCATTTTTCAACTCTTGCAGTGTGTTTTTTTTTTTATCACCAGAAGTTTTACTCCATTCTTTTTGAAAGTTTCAATCTCCTTGCTCTGTTCATCGAGTTTTTTTTTTTAATTACTGAAATTTTTCATATGACTCGTTTTGGAATTCACTGAGTTTTTTTTCAGAAGTACCATTCTGAATTCTCTGTCATTTAAGTCACATATTTCAATATCCATAAGCTTATTTTCTGAAGAATTTTCTCTTTCTTTATAAGATGCTTTGTCACCTTGCTTTTTCTTGATATTTAATGGACTTTTTCTCTGCCAGGGCATTAATGGAAATGTATTCTGCTGTTTTTTCCAGAAAGATAATTTATTATATAAAGATTTCTCTTTAGCTTGCTGTAAAGAAGTAGCTTTTCTTTTGTTTTCCAGTAGATGGCATCTAAGCCTCTTGGATCCCTGCTTTATATAAAGCTTTATAAATGCTTTTTAATTTTCTGATAGATATTTAATCATGCTCGATATCCTCAATTTCAGTCCCTGTCAGTGTTAGCTACAGTTTCAGCAGCATTTTTTTTTCAGATTCCTCTGGGGGCTTCGCACTTTTTGGTCTAGGAAGGTATGGCATGGGGATAGGCCCTCTGCATTGTGTATTGGGTCTGTGACTCAGCCTCGGTTTTGCAATAGCAACTGATAGAATCTAACTGTTGTTTTTCTGCCATCTCGCTTCTGTGCCTTATGCCCTGAGACTGGGTCATGCTGCTGGACCGCCATGGGGTGCTCACAGCTTTCCCAAGTAGGGCTGTTCAGGAAACTCACTGTTCCTTCTCCCCTCCCCATTCTCCTGCAGGAATTTCTGGTGTCTTCGAGAGGCAGTTTCTTTATTTCTCTCAGTCCACCACCCGACACCCAAGGTTCTGACGTGTGGTAGCTCTTATGAATAGATTCCATGCTTGGGTATGCTGGTGTGCATTTGAGGTGTTTTTTGTTTGTTTGTTTGTTTTGTTTTGTTTTTAGTTTTAGTTGTTCAGCTTATTGTTGTTTCAAGGGGAGAGAACTGGGGACATCTCTATCTCAACCATGTTTTCCAAATTCTGGAGTATTGTTTTTAATCATGTCTCTTATCAGCGAAGAACAGTCTGATGATTGGAGAATTAATTACATTAAGCAATCACACCAGAGAGTTGGGTATAATCTACTGAAATTAAATATTACTATTCTGAACTGTTTTCCTTTTTAATGAGAACATATGAGAAAGACAACACCAGAGAGCCCAATGTAGACTATGAGAAAGTAGTTCCACCACAAATGCCTGTCAAATTAACCAGCAGAATCAAATCCAAGACTTTTTTTCAGGCAGGTATCAGGAGAACAGAGCAGAAAGAGAGTCAAAAACATTAGTTAAATCAGCCACTTTACCATGCTTGTCCTAATCTATTTTGTTCATGAGGATCTTCATTTCTTGTGTGGGTAAGTGGTATTATGTGGTTAACATCAGCCGATATAGTTACAATCAAAGAGAGCCAGTGTATACAACTAATCTTTGTAATTTATTACTACGGATCTTTGGAAAATCACTGAAATTTTCTGAGCCTGATTTTTTTTTCCATTTGTAACAGTGGGTACATTAATAGTACCTACACACAGGTTGCTGAGAAGATGAAATGAGATGAAGCATATCGATATTTTGCAGCTATCATTATTATCTTTAACAAAATCATCATTCCAACCCCATTTTTACTGGGCTTGTGATTCTTTATGGGACTTAGTTCTCTTATCCCTGGCCTATCTAGGTGTGATATATTTTTAGCTACTTCCTTGATTGTTCTCACAAATCAAGTTTACCTCCACTCAGTTAGAAGCTCTAACCTCAATGTGAACTACCAAATAACCCATAAGTTAGACAATCCCTGACTTATGATAGGACTTACTTCTATAAATCTATAGCTGGTTCTTGATCTTAAACTACCTAAAATTTTGGAATTCTGAATGTCTTTACCTCAGAGATGTTATCTCTGTACTATATGCTTGGATTTCAGATGTTTACCTTACTTCTGACCATGCATAACTCTAAATGTCTTCTTGCCATGATTTTTTGGTTTCCATGTCTTGGCTCACTTTAATCTGGCAGTCACTAATATAGTAAACCTCTGATTGCCAATTCAGAATCAAATTCCTATTTCAGGTTGCCTAGTCAGCCTTGTCTCTCACTGGGTCATGATATTAAAAGAATTTATTCTGTTTACCCTAAAGGAGCCAGTTGGTAGCAACAATTAGAATCATACTTCCAGTTTCTGATTATGTCAATCTAGTGTAGTAATGCCATCAAATACATGAGCAAAAACACACATGGCTGCACTAGCCTCAGCAACTTTCTTTGACTACAACTATCCATGTTCAATAACCCATCTGATACCTGTAAGAAAACAAGCTTGTAAATAATTCTACTACAAAAACACACTTTGAACTAAATATCATGCTGGAAGATTTTAAAGTTGGAATTTACTGTCTCAGATATGCAAAGCAACACTAAATGCTAGCACAGACTAAACATGAATGTTTCTGTAAGGAGTTTGTTTATTATGAATAATAAATTTGGGTAGTACCAAGAAGTATCATGACCCTGTGACAGTTTATGAGAAAAAAACCTTAGGCCAGAATTTACAACCCGAGAAGAAATTAACTTTTCACAAGTCTGCACCTGACACTTTTTTATAAGATTGCTGGGAAATAGAACTCAAAATGACCTCCACTGTCAGGCACATTAGTTCCTGCATTTCTTGGGTTTGTGCCTAGTTTATGGAGAATGTGTTTTTCAAGCACAGTTACTTGAAATGAGCAAAGATAAAGGTGTATAATAGACACTTCATGGAAGAGTCAGGAAGAACCTTCATGTGCAAAGCCTCTTTGACATGTGTGAATTAAAATGGCTGGAAAACATAAAAAGTGATAGGTAGAGAGGAAGAAGCCACTGTCTGCACAGGGACTATAGGAAGATTTATGTATAAATGTCATCAGACTGAGGTATATCTACATTTTTTCTTTGATGTGAGCTTCTCCCTTAATGGATAATCTTTAAAAAGAATTTGTGATGAATTTCTACATTAAAAATATAATTGTGTACACACACACACACACACACACACACACACACACACAGATAATGTTTTTCTTCTCCTAGTTGTTGATGTGTCAAACACTAGCCAAGAAAAGAGTTCCATGAGGAAGGGGTATTGTGCTAAGTGAAATAAGTCAGACAGAGAAAGACAAATACTACATGATTTACTTATATGTGAAATCTAAAAAACAAACAACAGAAACAGACTCATAGATACAGAGAACAAATTGAAGATTGCCAGAGGGGAGGGAACAGGGAAATGGGCAAAAAAATGGAAGAGGACTAAGAGATACAAACTTCCAGTTATAAAATAAACAAACCATGGAGATGTAATATACTGAATAGGGAATATAGTCAATATTGTAACAACTTTATGCAATGACAGATGGTTACTAGACTTATGGTAACCACTTTGCAAGATATATAAATGTTGAATCACTATGTTGCATGTCAACTAAAATTAAAAGTAAATTATTTTTTTAAATAAAAATGGATAAACACCTAAACTAAAAGAGAAAGAAATAGTCCAAGCAGTGAACAGAAAGCTAATCTCCTCTGCAGCTTGAGAGATTGTGTCCATAAAGAGATTCAGCCTGATTAGTAGGCTGATCATGGGTACTATTATAATTTTAGGCTATGTTTTAAGGGGTATCAAAAAATAAACTGCAATGACACCACCTAAAATATCTTCATTTTTTGCTCTGACCTAATTATTCTATAATTTGAGAGTCACAGCCTCTCTGGTAAGAGTCATCATGAATATAATTGTTCATTGTCCATATCCCCTAGTAGACTGTAAACTCCATGAAAATGAATACCACGCCTGCAGTGCCAAGTGATATTCATCTTTTTTCTTTTTTTAGGTTATCCCCTTTAATATTCCATTGATACAGCATACAGAGAGATATTCATCTATTAACTACATCAGTTTAAGGCATTATTAAAAATAAATTACTCCTCTCAGTATTTATAATGCACATCTTTATAGGGCCGGTACAACCTAGAGTTTTGTCATTGTGAACACATTTCTACTGAGACAACTATAATTGAAGGATAGGTTGAGCATGGGTGAGATGGAACATAGTAATACTAGGTAGGTGAGTAAGGAGGCCAAAGCCACAAGGGGAGGTAGAAAAATCTGGAAGAAAATAACCGTTTTGCTGAGGCAACTCTGGCCTGGTACAGAAGTTACTCAGGCACCTCAAATACTGCCTCCCTGACAGTCTGCATTACCTCAGCAAGT
This sequence comes from Cynopterus brachyotis, assembly GCA_009793145.1. NCBI lineage: Eukaryota > Metazoa > Chordata > Mammalia > Chiroptera > Pteropodidae > Cynopterus > Cynopterus brachyotis. Next base: position 126,102 of record SSHV01011983.1, on the reverse strand, counting down.
GACCTTGTTTTCACCTAGAGAGAGGACTCTATTCACCCCATTTTCAGATGCCACACTTACTATCTTAAGCTTTACAACAGCAGTCAGCTCAAAAATCACATCTACATAAAAGTAATTATTCACCTTATATTCCTTTCTATTTAGGTTGGGGATTTGGTTCATGATTTTTCTCTTAACGCTCTTCCCATGGGTTAACTTTCTTCCAATGAGTTGATTTATACTTATTAGAAAAGCATTAACCCATAAAAAGAAGAAAAGCATTAACAGCATCACAGAGAAGAAAACTAGAATGTAATGATGTTGCTTCCTATTAATTTATACTTGGGGGCTATTTCAGTGTGTGTGTGTGTGTGTGTGTGTGTGTGTGTGTACATACATACATACATACACACACACATACGCACACATGCATATACATATATACATAATATATATGTGTATATATACGTATATATTTTAGTATATTACATACACATACACACACATATATATCTATATATTCTCTATGTGAACATAAATTCATTTGCTGACTGTGTATATGTGTGTGGAGGAATAGTACCTAGCAAAATTCTAAGGAGGATTTTTCAAACTACACATGCTCCATGGGAGATTCTATAACATTCCTCATACCAACCTCCCTCCTCCAAGTTTAAAATCACTGCAGGCTGCTGAATGATGTGTCTGATGGATGACAGTTTTAGTGTGGAGGCAGAAAACAAGTTGAGAACCACTAAATTAAGCTCAATATTAACAACTAAATGCCTCCCACTTCTGTCCAACAACTTTTACACATCCATTCTATTAGGAATCCCAGTAGAAACAGTATTATCAAACCTACTGAGAACTGCCTCAGGAAAAAACAATTAGTTGAAATCCACATGTATAAATTACATATACTTTATATTTTTCTGAATCTCCTAAATTGACTGCACTTTCTTCTCTTGTGCAAAGTCAGGCCCTCATCATTTCTTGCAGTTACCTTCTAACTGGTCTCACTGACTTTTTAGTCTCATCCCCTTCCAAGGAGGGTTGTGTTGTTAAATATAAGCTCTAAACAATTATTCTTTTTTAAACCTTTCAAAGGCTTCAAACTCCAAGAACTTTGGCAAAGCCTTTTATTACTTGGCCTTCCTTTGCCACTTTGGCTATATCACTGTTAATCCTGTTTATATTTTAAAGTTGTCATACTCAGGTATCAATATTCACAAGTCTTTTCAAACACACCACTATGTTCCAGACCTCTATGCCTTTGTAATACTCTTCACATATCTTGAAACCTTTTTCCCCCCTTTTCACTTGGCAAACTCTTGTTCATTCTTTAAAACTTGCCCGCATGTACCATTCTCTGTGATAGTCTACCAGATCTCCCAGGGCAGTTATCCCTCCTCTATATTACTTCTGCATCTTGTGCATATTTCTATTGCTGTACTTGACACATTGCAAAGAAATATCTGGCTTATACATCTGCCTGTCTTTCCTACTAGACTGAATTCCTTGAGGCCAGAGTCTATGTGTACTTTTATAATTCCAGTTCCACACACAGGGGCTGCTATAAAGTGGCTCATAGTACATATCTGGTGAATTTAACTAAGCAAGAAATAGAATATACTTATATTACAAATCAAAAGACAGCCTCTAATCTTTGGAAACATGATGGAGTGCAAGTCATCCCCAGATTTCTCCCCTTGAAACAATAATAAGCTAAACATCTAAAACTCAACAAAAAACACCCAAACTGCACACCAGCAAAACTGAGCACGGGACCTGCGCATAAGAATTATCACAGGTCAGAAGCCCAGGTGTCTGGGTGGTGGACTGAGAGAAATAAGGAAGATGCCTTTCACAGTAGCAGGAGCTACCTTTAGGGGGAGGAAGAGGGAGAAGGAGCGGCGAGCCCCGAACAGCCCTGCCTGGGAAAGTAATGAGCATCCGAAGCAGAAGCACAGCCTGCAGTGGCAGGGCCAAGTCATCAGGGCAAAGGCACAAGCAGGATGGCAGAAAAACAACAGTTGATTTCTAGAGCCTCAGTCCCCAACCCCCAACCCCGAGGGTCCCTCCCCCATACTCTCTGAGATCTATCACCTTGGAACCCCAGGAGAATCTGAGCAAATGCTACAAAAATTGTTGCTAACGCTGACAAGAATTAAAACTGAGGGTAGAGAGAGTGATTAAATATCTACCAGAAAATTTTTAAAAAGGCGTTTTTAAGGCTTTATAAAAAGCAGTAATCCAAACGGCTTAGACATCACCTACTGGAAAAGGAAAGAAAATCACCTCCTTTACAACAGGCTAAAGAGAGACCTCTATTTAATAAACCTTATTTCTGAGAAGGGGGGTGGACAACATACATTTCCATTAATGCTCAGGCAAGAAATAGTCCATTAAACACAAGAAACAACCAAGGTGACAAGGCATATAATAAAGAAAGAGAAAAATCTCGAGAAAATTAGCTTACAGACATAGAAATATGCAGTTTAAATGACAGAGAATTCAGAATGGTACTTCTGAATAAACTCAGTGAATTCCAGAATGAGTCATATCAACAATTTCTAGCATTGAGAAACACTTGGATGAGCAGAGCAAGATTGAAACCCTCAAAAAGAACAGAATAGATCTTCTGTAGATAAAGAACACACTGCAAGAATTGAAAAAAAAATGAAATAGCAAGCTTGGGAAACAGTCAACCAAATGGAGAAAAGGATCAGTGATATTGAATATAGAAATCTAAAATAAATCAGAAGGAAGAAGAGAAAATCTGAAGAAGGAAAAATACAGAAAGAGATACCATCAGGAGAGAAAATATAAGAATAATGGGCATTCTCAAAGGGCAGTAAAAGGAACAGGGACTAGAAAGCATTTTCAGACAAATAGTTGATGAGAATCTCCCAAATCTAAGGAAGGAGCTGGAGCTTGGAATTCAAGAAGTTAATAGAACACCCAATTATCTCCACACAAAAAGGCCTTCACCAAAATATATTGTATTAAACTTATCAAAAATCACAAAGAGAGAAAGAATTCACAGGGCAGCCAGGGAGAAAAAAAGATAACTTATCATGGAAAACCCATTATATTTCCTTGTGCTTCTCAGTGCAAACCTTACAAGCCAGAAAGGAATGGAATCAAAGATTTAAACTATTAAGTGAAAGGAGCTACAAGCTGAGAATAATGTATCCAGCTAAACTCTCCTTTAGATATGAAGGAGGAATTAAGATTTTTCCAGACATACAAAAATTGAATTCTCCACTATGAGGCCTGCACCACAGGAAATACTGAAAGGGGTCAGCTCACCTAAAACAAAATGACCGAAAAAATACATTATTAGGAGTAAAGTGACTATGAGGCAAAGAGAAGCAGAAGAGTGCAATTCTTACTAAGAATAAGAAATTATAAGCTTAAATAATAAAAATAGAATTGTTATAATAATGTACTAATGAATGTACTGCATACATAGGGACAAATTGAGATAACAATAACTGAAAAGGGAAAGATTAGAAGATCCAAATTCTTAAAGGAGAATGGAGATAAGGCATGCACAGAAGAAAACGGATAAAATATATATGTGTATATTATCTTTTACATAATCTTAATGGTAACCATACACCAAAGATTCAGAACTGAAATATATAATATAAAAGAAGAGGAAACAGACGGAAAATCCACAAAAGCTAAGCAAAATAAAGAAGGCAAAAACACAAGGGCAAGAAAGCAATAAAAACACTGAGCTATTAGGAATCAAAACAGCAATGGCAACAAGAAGACATCATATTTCAATAATCACCCTAAATGAAAATGGACTGAACTCACCAATAAAAAGGCACAGAGTTGTAGAATGCATCCAGAAACAAAAACCAATCATATGCTGCCTCCAGGAGGCACATCTCAACTCCAAAGACATATATAGACTCAAAGTGAAAAGGTGGAAAATAATAACTGAAAAAATTGCATTCAGAGAAAAGAGGGAGTAGCAGTAATAATACCAGATGAAATAGACTTCAAAATAAAAAAGGTAAAGAAAGATACTGAGAGACACTTCATAATGATAAGTAGAATCATGTACCAAGAAGACATGACACTTATTAATACCTATGCTCTCAACTGGGGAGTCCTGAAATAAATAAAGCAATTACTAACAGAATTAAAGGAAGAAAAGACTAAAACACCATCTTAGTAGAGGACCTAAAGACCCACAGGTAGATATGGACAGATCATTTAGACAGAAAATTAATAAGGAAATAATATCTGTAGATGACACATTAGACCAACTGGACATAACTGACATTTACAGAGACTTCTATCACAAAACAGCTGCTTATACATTCTTCTCTAGTGCACGTGGAACATTCTCAAGAATCAACCATATGAGGGTTGAAATCATACCAACCACATTCTCTGATCATAATCCTTTGAAACTAGAGATCAACTGCCAAAAGAAAAAAAAAACACAAATATGTGGAGATTAAACAATGTGCTACTGAAGAATGATTGGGTCAGAGAAGAATTAAAAGAGAAATCAAGAGATACATGGAAATGAATGATAATGATAATACAACATATCAAAACTTTTGGGACATGGAAAAAGCGGTCATAATATGAAAGTTCATATGATTACAAGCCTATCTCCAAGAACAAAAACGAGCCTCCCGCAAAACAACTTAACACTTCATCTTAAAAAGCTAGGAAAAAAAGAACAAGTGATGACTAAAGTCAGCAGAAGGAAAGAAATCATAAAAAATTAGAGCAGAAATAAATGATATTGAAATCAAAAGAAAAGAAAAATAAATGCAACCAAGAGGTGGTTCTTTGAAAAGATTAATCAAATTTACCAGGCCTAGCTAGACTCACTAAAGAAAACAGAGAAATGGCACAAATAAACAAAATCAGTAATGAAAGACAAGAAATGATGACAGATACTGAAAAATACAAAGGATCAAACAAGAATACTATGAAAAAGTATATAACACCAAATTAATAGCCTAGAGGAAATGGGCCAGTACTTAGAAAAATACAATCTTCCTAGACTGAATGAAGAACTAGAAAATCTAAATAGACCAATCAGCAATATGGAAATTGAAACAATCATCAAAAACCTACCAAAAAGTAAAAGTCCAGTATAAGATGACTTTATGACTGAATTCTACTAAATATTCTAAGAAGATTTTATACCTATTCTCCTCAAACTCTCAAAATCGACAAGTAGACCTTAATTCCCAAATCATTTTAGCAGGTTAATATTACTCTGATAATAAAGCCTGGTAAAGATAACACAAACAATGAAAACTACTGGCTGATATCTCTCATGAATATAGATGCAAAAATCTTCAATAACATACTAGCATACTGAATACAGCAATATATTAAAAAAGTTATATACTCAATCAAGTGGGCTTCATCCCAGAGGCACAGAGATGGTTCAACATATGTGAATAGATTAATGTGATACACCACATAAACAAATTAAAAAATAAAGATCATATTATCACATGAATAGATGCAGGAAAAGCCTTCCACAAGATACAGCATCCATTTATGATGAAAATACTTAACAAAATCAGTATAGAAAGAAAGAACCTTAACATAATTATGGCTATCTATGACAAACCCGCAGCCAACATTATACTTAATGGTAAAAAACTAAAAACCTTTCCTCTAAGATCAGAAACAAATCACGGCTCTCCACTATTGCCACTGTTATTCAATACAACTTTTAGGTCCTAAGGAGTGCAATTAGACAAGATATAAAAAGCATCCAAATAGGAAACAAAGAAGTAAAACTGTCACTTTTTTCAAATGACATGATTCTCTATACAGAAAACCCTAAAGACTCTACAATAACACTACTAGAAACAATAAGCAAATACAGTAAAGTCTCTGGATACAAAATCAACATTCCAAAATCCATAGCATTCCTGTATTTTAATAATGAAGTATCAGAAAAAGAAGAGAAAGAAATAATTCCTTTTGCAATTACAACAAAAAGGATAAAATACCTAAGAATAAATCTAATGAAACTTATGAAGGACCTATATAGTAAATACTATAAGACCCTATTAAAAGAAATTGAAGAAGATACTAAAAAAATGGAAATATGTTTCATGTTCTTGAATTGGAAGAATCGGCATAGTTAAAATGACCATATTACCTGAAACAATATACAGATTTAATACAATCCCCATCAAAATCCCATTGCCATTTTTTAAAGAAATAGACTAACATTCATCAGATTTGTATTGAAGCATAAAAGACCATGAATTGAAAAAACCATCCTGAGAAAAAAGAGTGACTCTGGAGGCATCACTCTGCTCCACTTCAAATTATACTACAAAGCAACAGTAATCAAAATGGCATGGTGTTTGCAGCAAATCAACCACACAGACCAGTGGAACAGAATCGAATCCAATTGTAAACCCATATTCATAGCTGCAAATAATTTTTGAAAAAAAAAAAACATATAGTAGAGGGAAAAAAAGCCTCTTCGATAAATGATTATGGGAAAACTGGAAAGCCATATGTAAAAGAATAAAACTAGAATGTTGTCTATCACTGCATACCAAAATTAACTTAAAATGGATTGAGGACCTGAATATAAGAGCTGAAATAAAAAAAAAAGCATAGAAGAAAACATAGGAACAAAACTCAAGTACGTTGTAGTTAAAGAGGATTTTATGTATTTCACCTAAAAAACAAGGGAAGTAAAAGTCAAAATAAATAAATGGAACTAATCAAACAAAAAAGCTTCTGCTCAGCAATAGAAATTATCAGCAAGGTAAAGAGAGAAGCTTCCAAATAGGAAAACATATTTGCAAGGAACTCCTCCAATAAGAGCCTAATATCCAAAATATACAAAGTCATACAACTCAGTAACAAAAAATCAAGTGATCCAATCAAAACTGGGCAGAAGACCTCCACAGACACTTCTACCTAGAGGACATACAAGTGGTCAACAAATATATGAAATGATGCTCAACATCACTAGCTATTAGAAAAATGCAAATCAGAACCACTATGAGCACTATGAGATATCATCTCATACCTCCTTGTTAGAACCCTCCATTCAAAGCCCTGTCCAAAATGTAGAAATAGTTAACAGATAAGTCAAGGGTTGACTATATTCAATTTTAAAAATGTGTATGACTATATATATATATATATATATATATATACACATATATATATACATACATATATATACATGTATACACATACACATATTTAATCAGAATCAAGTAAAAATCAACTTTAACATCTAATAGAAAATAGAATTTTCTTAATGTACAAAAACTCACAAAAACCAACAACTCAAGAGAAAAAATGGTCCGAAGGCAGTGTTTACTAAAAAATAAAGTGGCCCATAAACATATAAGATGCTACCTCATTCATAAATAACACAAATGAAAATGAGATACTATATATTATATATCAGTCTGGCAAAAAGTAAAAGAATGCATATGTTAGGAAGCATGTGGATAAAAATAACTTGCATAAATGTTGGTGGTAATATAAATGGTTATAAGCTAAAGTACAGGTATTTTTTTTTAATATGTATTTGATTTGGCCAAAGTGAGAGGCCAACAGCAAGATCTCTCAAAATTCATCTTTCTCAAAAAGTAAATAGTAGGGTTTCAGTTTTAGTTTTTTTCTTTTTTTCAGGTGTGTTGAGGAGTGAACAGGGGCTTATTGTGGGTGAATTGAAGAGTGAAGAGGGGGTCATGGTTGGGTTTTTAACCCAGAAAGATCTCTTTCTTTGCTAAAAAATCTACAGCCTGACTGGATTTCGAGGTCTTTCTTTCTTTCTTTCTTTCTTTCTTTCTTTCTTTCTTTCTTTCTTTCTTTCTTTCTTTCTTTCTGACTTCATTTTTTATCTGATGAGATGTGGGACCTTCTGTACCATGGGCAGTGAGAGTGCTCCACCAATGAAGCTCAGCTTTGGAGACCTTGCAGAGCTGATGGAGGTCATTGCTCAGGTATGCTTTAACTTCACCCATGGTTCCAAGAAGAGTGATTCCTCACAGGAGCAGCACAAAGAAGACCACATATGGCATGGTGACCATAATCCACATGGCCTTCCAAAGAGTCTTCACTACCTTCCATAAGCTGATGTATAACAGGCAAGATGCGAGCTGCCACCAGGAAGAGTCCAGCGCATTGCTACTGTGGCTCTATTAGAGGTACAACACACACACACACCTTCACAAGAGCTGAGGAGACATACTGGAGGGGCATTGCCTCCCTAACCACAACTGTAACTTGACAGCTGAACTGGCCCAGAGAACTACCCTCCCCATCTCTGCACAGCAGAAAGGAATGAGCCTGGCAGGACCAGAGACCTCACTCAGAAGGGCCAGGCCCACCAGCCTTAGCTGAGATAAAGGGTCCACCCTCAAGGTGAGCAGAGAAGATGGGTGTGGCATGCTGGGAATCCATAGAGGCCCTGCTGTGGCCTCCACTGTCAACACCCTGTATTTGGCATTGGGGGAGATGGGTGACTTGGGTCTTTAAAGAAGGATCAGAAGCCAGATGGAAGGTGCTCAGTGATGCAGTGGTCACTCCTACACACAAAAGAAGGTTCAGGGCTTTTTTGCAGGGATGAGGCTGAGCAGACTCAAAGCAACACGGCAGGACATGTAGATACTAGCTCTGCTCCCCAAGGGTGACAGCTGACCACAGCTTTCCAGCTGCTTTGAGGATGATTCTCAAGTTTGCTCAAGCACAATCTGGGAGAGGGAATCCATCATAGGATCAGAATGTAAGGCCACATGGAAAGGGGACAGAAGTGATAGCCAGTGGAGCACACCCTGTGGGCCAGGCAGGATCAGGGGCACATTCCACTCAGTATCTCATTAAACCCTTCTGTAGGTTTGAGGGGAAGGTGCTGCCGCCATTGCATTCATATACCTGCTAACTTGCTGTCCCAAGTGTGCTGTGAATGAGAGCTAACCAAAGTCTGTGTTGCTGTCCCAGGCAGTTCAGATGCTACACTGCCCAGGTTTGCTGAGGTCCAAGGAGATAATTCTGACACCCGTGGGAGAAAGCTATGGACCCCAGCTTTCCAGAGCTTTCCACAGCTACAGGGGTAACAGTGCCATGCTAGAGGAGCTCAGGTCCTCACTGTCTTATAACAGGAGAGGTGTGACCAGCAGGAGAGCCCAGTGAAGAATTTCTGAAGTGCCCAGCACCCATGTATGGCCAAGTTGGCGAGGTTGGCAGATACTGCGCCCTCCTCACTGATGTTGTCATATTCACTTTTTTACAGGGCACAAGCCTCACTGTGATATGAAAGGTGCCTCCCCATGCTGTTGTACACACAGTATAAGGTTTGCAAGATGGAGCCCCAGTAGGCAGGAGGAGGCCACTGATAGCATGCTGCTTGGCCTTCTTGCAGGTAAATTTGATACCACCTAATAGAATTAAAATCATACATTCTTTCAGACCTGGAAGTTACACTTCAAAAGGTTCTTGACTGGGAATAAAAAGATCGCATAAATGATAGAGGTTTTGTTAATCCCTCTGGCACTAAATCAATGTTGTGACAGAAAGGAGCAAACATCAAGGAAAAATTACCTGAGATCTAGATGAAAAAGCCATACAACTAGGAAGAAATATAAGAAATCACACTGCCATGGCAGAAGGTAGTACAGGGAGAGGATGAGAGGCTGCCCAGTCTCAAGTAGCTGAGTGGGGACAGAGACTGCAGCAACTGTAGATGCTTCTTAAATGAACTGTGTCTGTGACCAGACTTTTGTGGTGACAGACCTGCTCACTCTGAGCACCAGTGCTAGTTTGGCTGCACAGGGGCCACCAGGGACTTTCAGGGGAACAGAGTTATCGAAGTGAGGGCCGAGGCAAGACTCACTTTACACAGAAGTGCTGGCAGTATCCAATATATATCTCCTGTCCCCACACATACATACCCTACCCATTATCAACATCAGTCTTGAGTATGGTACTTTTTTTTTTACTAAGAAAAAACCTATATTGACACATTATTATCACCCAAAGTCCATAGATTACCTAAGAGTTTACTCTCAGTTCTGTACATTCTGAGGGTTTGGACACATATATCTAAACTTATAGTATTATACAGAGTATTTTAACTGCCCTAAAAATCTTCTGTACTCTGCCCATTCATCTCTCCATCTCTCCTCCGCTTCAACCTCTCATGATACCTGTTTTTAATTAATTGTTTCTGGTTTTGCCTTTTCTAAAATGCCATATAGTTAGAGTCAAGGGAAGATGGCAGACTAGGTAAAAGCACGGTTTGTTTCCTCCCGAGCTTCATTAAAATTACAACCAAATTATAAAATAATGAACTTGGAGAATGAGCTGAAGTCCAATTTATCATAAAACCTACAACTGATAATATGAAGGAGCTACATCAAAGCCAGTAGGATGGGGAAAGTCCCAAATTAGGCTGGACCCATACCTGTGGGTGGCAGAGGATCACTGAAAGGGAGAGTGAGGCTACAGAGGCTCTCCTGAAGGAGAGGGGTGTCTGGTATCATCTGAGAGCTCTCCAACACAGGGTCTCAGCCCAGAGAAGAGGAGATTCAAATAAATCTGAGTATAGAAACTAGAGGATATTCCAGCCATCTGGGTGAGACAGAAGATGACTGAGGCCCTAGACATCCCTTTGAAGGACCTATGCAAAGGCTTTCTGACTTGTGGACACTCACCTGGGATATCAGCAGTGGGTCATAGGGTCACATGGGATTCATTTTGAAAAAGTCTCCATTACCTGAAGTCAGAATGATGTTGGAAAGGCAGCCATCATTGTGCCTTAGTCCAGCCCCACTACAGGGTAACCTACAGACCACTCCAACTTGATTGTGCAGACTCTTCCCATAGAGCCTTTAGGAAGCTCTTGACCAAGGGGATCAGCCTGCCCCACCTAACCTTCAAACTTCTTGGAGCAGTTATCCCTGGATAGCTGTCAAGCCCCGATTCCAGTGATTCAGAGCCAAGTGTCCATTGCTGTGTGGCCATCATTGCGAGTGGCCTTTCCAATCTCAGCAAAAATGGCCAACCCTTTAAGCTACATTTTCATTTCCAGCAGACAACCAGTGCTGGGAGCCCCATTTCAATGGTAGGATTAGGCAGATTGCTGCTTCCAAAACAAACTTGGGCAGATATCATGGGCCAATCTAAGATAGCAGCTAGTCTTGCTGTGATCTGGGGCTTGTATACTTGGTGCAACCACCCTTTGTGTGTATCACTACTGGAACAAGCCTGCTAAGGCAAATCCCACCCAGTGGGGTCATCTCCCACACAACAATTCTAATTCTGAGGGTGCAGCCAATTCTCACAATTAGCCAAACTAAACATTAATCCCACCCACTGATCTAATAACAACAATAAAGTCTTGATGACAAAAGAAGATTACACACAAGCCATACAAAAGTCACCTCCAGAGCTCCTGGCACAATGAATCAGGGAGAGTGTGCCACTGGACCACACAGAACACTTTTCACATTTGGCCATTTGGCCAAGGCTGAGAGACAAAAAAAAAAAAATATTCCTGATACATAGAAAAGAACACAGAGAGGTTAATAAAATGAGAAAACAAAGAAAAATTCCACAAATGAAACAACAAGAAAAAACTCCAGAAAATAAGCTAAAGGAGATGGAGGTAAGCAACCTACTAGAGTCTGAGTTCAAATTAATGGTTATAAGGATGCTCAATGAACTTATTGGGAAAATGGATGAACACAATGAGAGCATAAAAAAGGACATAGAAACCACAAAAAAAATCCATACAAAAATGAGGAATACAATAAAAGAAATGAAGAACACACTAGAAGGATTCAACAGTAGATTTGACAAAGCAGAAGATCAAATCAGTAAATTGGAAAACAAGGTAGCTGAATACACCCAATCAGAGCAACAAAAATAAAACAGATTTTTTTAAAAAATGAGGATAGTTTAAAAGACCTCTGGGGCAACATGAAACATAAAAATATCTGAATCATAAGAGTACCTGAAGAAGAAAATAGAGAACAAGGGATTGAGACTTGATTTGAAGAAATAATGACAGAAAACTTTCCTAATGTGGCAAAGGAATTAGACAAACAAGTTCAGGAAGCACAGAGTCTGCAAAAAGAAGTCTTCAAACAGACCTACACCAAGACACATAATTAAAATGCCAAAGGTCAAAGACAAAGAGAGAATCTTAAAAGCAGCAAGAGAAAGAAAGCTGGTTACTTACAACAATACCCCCATGAGAATGTCTGCTGATTTTTCAGTGGAAACTTTACAGGCCCAAAGGAAATGGCAAGAAATATTCAAAGTTATAAAAAACAAGAATCTACAACCATGGGTACTCTACCCAGCAAGGCTTTTGATTAAATTGGAAGGTGAGATAAAGAGCTTTTCAGACAAGAAAAAGTTTAAGGAATTCATTACCAATAAGCCAGCATTACAAGAAATGTTAAAGGGTCTTCAGTAAAAAGAGAAGGGGTAAAAAAAAAGAAATAACAAATATGAATAATAAAATGACATTAACAATGTACCTATCAGTACACTTTAAATGTAAACGGATTAAATGCTTCAATCAAACTACATAGGGCAACTGAAGAGATAAGAAAACAAGACCCATGTATATGCTGTCTACAAGAGACCCACTGCACATCAAATGAAACTCACAGCATGAAAGTAAAGGGAAAGAAAAAGATATTTTATACAAATGGAAATGAAAAAGAAAGCTGGAATAGCAATATTTATATCAGATAAAATAGACTTTACAACAAAGGCTATATTAAGAGATAAAAAAAAGCATTACATAATAACAAAAGAATTGCTAAATCAAGAGGACATAACCCTAGTAAATACATATGCCCACAACATAGGAGCACATACATACATAAAGCAAGTATTGACAGACATAAAAGGAGAGATCAATAATAATACAGTCATAGTAAGAGACTTTAACATACCGTTGACACCAATGGACAGATCGTTCAGGCAAAGAATCAACAAGGAAACAATGAGCCTAAAAAATAGACTAGAACAGATGGACTTAATAGATATTTTCAGAGCATTTTATCCCAAAGCAACAAAATATACATTCTTCTCAAGTGTACATGGAACGTTTTCAAGGATAGACCACATGTTAGGACAAAAATCAAGTCTCAATAAATTTAAGAGGATTGAAATCACGTCAACTCTCCTCTCTTATCACCATGGTATGAAACTAGAAATCAACTAAAAAAAACTGGAAAATGCACAACACATGGAGGCTTAATAACATGCTACTAAACAATAGATGAGTTATTAATAAGATCAAGTAAGAAATCAAAAGATACTTAGAGACAAATGAAAATTAAAACACAATGATACAATATTTATGAGACACAGCAAAAGCAGCCCTAAGAGGGAAATTCATAGAATACAGGCCTACATCAAAATACAAGAAAAAACTCCAATAAACAATTTAAACTTACAACTGAAAGAACTAGAAAAATAACAGCAAACAAAGCACAAATTGAATAGAAGGAAGGAAATAACAATGAACAGAGCAGAAATAAATGAAATAGAGTCTAGAAAAACAATATAAAAGTTTACTGAAAGCAAGATCTGGTTCTTTGAAAGGGTAAACAAAACAGACCTTTAGCCAGATTCATCAAGGAAAAAAAGAGAGAGGACTCAAATAAATAAAATCTGAATTAAAGAGGGTAAATAACCATGACTCCACAGAAATGCAATGGATCATAAGAAAATACTATGAGCAATTATATGCAAACAAATTTAACAACCTGGAAGAAATGGATACATTCCTAGAAACATACACTTTCCCAAGACTGAGTCAAAAAGAAACAGAAAATCTGAACTGACTGATTACCACCAATGAAATCAAATCAGTAATCAAAAACGTCCCAAAAAACAAAAGTCCTGGATCAGATGGCTTCATAGTCAAATTTTACCAAAAAATTCAAAGAAGAATTATCACCTATTCTTCTCAAACTATTCCAAAAAATTCAAGAAGAAGGAAGGCTCCCTAACTTATTTTATGAGGCCACCATTACCTTGACTCCAAAAGCAGGCAAAGACATTACAATGAAAGAAAACTGTAAGCCTATATCTCTTATGAACATGGATGCAAAAATCCTCAATAAATTTTAGCAAACTGAATTTAGCGATACTTTAAAAATATATACCATGGTATCATACACCATGACCAAGTTGGATTTAATCCTGAGATGCAGGTTGGTTCAATATCCACAAATCAATGTGATACCACATTAACAAATCAAAAGATAAAAGTCATGTAATCATATCAATAGACACAGAAAAGGCTTTTGATAAATCCAGCATCCATTTATGATAAAACCTCTTAGCAAAGTGGAAATAGAGGAAACATAACTCAACATGCTAAAGGCCATATATGACAAACCTCCTGATAACATCATTCTAAATGAGAAAAGTCTAAAAGACAAGGATGCCCACTTTCACCACTCTTCTTCAACAATGTATTGGAAATCTTAGCCACAGTAATTAGACAAGAAAGAGAGACAAAAGGTATCTGAGTTGGAAAGGAAAAAATAAAATTCTTGTTATTTGCCAATGACATAATAGAGAACCCTAAAGATTCCAACAAAAAAAATTGTTAGAAATGATCAATGAATTTAGTAAAGTAGTAGGTTATAAAATAACTATTCAGAAGTCAGTGGCATCTTTATACACCAATGGTTAACTTTTGAAAAGAGAATTTAATAAAATAATCTCATTTACAATTGCATTGAAAACTATACAATACCTGGGAATTAAATTAACCAAGAAATTAGGCCTATTTTCAAAAAATTATCTCATTGAAAAAAGTAATTGAAGAAGATGGAAATAAATGGAAGCATATACCCTGTTCATGGGTAGGAAGAATCAGCATTATTAAAATGGCTATACTACCAAAGCCATCTATAGATTCAATGCAATCCCTATCAAAATACCAATGGCATTTTTCAGAGCGCTAGTAAAAATAATTCTAAATTTATATGGAGCTATAAAAATCCTTGAATACTCCAAGGCTACAGTAATCAAAACAGCATGATACTGGCATAAAAACAGATACATTGATCAATGGAATGGAAAAGAAGAAGAAAAGGAAGAAGAAGGAGGAGGAGGAGGAGGAGGA
>SSHV01011983.1:72744-110863 GCA_009793145.1 Cynopterus brachyotis | reverse complement strand
GAAGAAGAGGAAGAAGAGGAAGAAGAAGAAGGAGGAGAAGGAGGAGAAGGAGGAGAAGGAGGAGAAGGAGAAGGAGAAGGAGAAGGAGAAGGAAGGAGAAGGAGAAGGAGAAGAAGGAGAAGAAGGAGAAGAAGAAGGAGGAGGAGAAGGAGGAGGAGGAGAAGGAGAAGAGGAAGAACAAGAACAAGAACAAGAAGAACAAGAAGAACAAGAAGAACAAGAAGATGATGAACAAGAACAAGAACAAGAAGAACAAGAAGAAGTGGGACCATCTTCTTAAACTGTATAAAAGAATAGACTCAAAATGGATTAAAGATTTAAATGTAAGACTTGAAACCATGAAAGCTTTAGAAGAAAACATAGACATTAAACTCTCTGATATTACTATAAGAAATTTCTTTTCAGATATGTCTCCTTGGGCAAGGGAAACAAAAGAAAAAATAAACAAATGGGATTACATCAAACTAAAAACTTTTTGCACAGCAAAGAAAACCATCAACAAAACAAAGAGACAACTGATTGGGAGAAGATATTCACTTATGATACATTTATTAAGGGGTTAATATCCAAAATTTATAAAAAAATGAATTTATACACCTTAACAACAACCTAAAAAAAAAAAACAATCCAATTAAAAAAATTGTTAAAATACCTGAACAGATACTTCTCCAAAGAGGAAATACAGATGGCTAACAGACACATGAAAAGGTGCCCAAGGTCACTAATCATCAGAGAAATGCAATTTAAAACCACAATGAGATATCACCTCACACTTGTCAGAATGGCTATCATCAATAAATCAAAAAACAATTGTTCTCTCCTGTGGAGAGAAGGGAACCCTCATACATTGTTGGTAGGATTGCAAATTGGTACAGCCACTATGGAAGACAGTATGGAGGTTTCTCAAAAAATTAAAATGGATATACCTTTTGACCCAGCATTTGCACTTCTAAGTATTTACCCAAAACAAACAAACAAACAAAAAACCCAGTAATTTGTAAAGATCTATGCACTTCAGTCTTCATGGCAGCACAATTTACAAGAGAGAAGATATGGAAACAAACCAACTGCTCATCAACAGATGATTAGATAAAGAAATTATAGTTCATACATACAATGTAATATTACTCAGCCATTAAAAAAATGAAATCTTACAATTTGCAATGACATGGATGGACCTAGAGTTTCTTATGCTGAGTGAAATAAGTCAGACAGAGAAAGATAAATATCATATGATATAACTTATATGCAGTATCTATGGAACAAAAAGAACAAACTAATCAAAATTAGACTCACAAATAGAGTGGACAATTTGTGATGGATAGAGGGGATGGGAGTTGGGAGGCTGGGAGAATGGGGTGAAGGGTTAAAGAAGTACAAATTAGTAGTTGAAAGTTGGGCATGAGGAGCATGGCAGAGTGAATGCAGTTAGCATTAATATGATGGCTAAATAGATGGCCAGAGGAGGAAGGGAGCAATTGGGGGGGATCATTTTATGAACATTATAGATGTCTAACTAATGTACTATATACTTGAAACTAATTTAAATAAATAAGTTTTTTTAAAAAAGTCATATAGTGGAATCATACAGTATGTAGCCCTTCAGATTGGCTTTTTATTTTTCACTTAATAATGTGCTTCTAAACTTCCTTATGTCTTTTCATGGTTTGATAGCTTATTTTTTTTTTAGTGTTAAATAATATTCCATTGTCTCAATGTACCACAGTTTCTCTATTCTGCCATTGAATGACATCTTGGTTGCTTTCAAGTTTTGGTAATTACAAATAAAACTGCTATAAATGACTATGTACAGGTTTTTGTGTGAACTTAAGTTTTAAACTCCTTTAGGTATATGTCAAGGGGTGAGATTTCTGGATTTTATGATAAGAGAATATTTATTTTTATAAGAAACTGTCTTCCAAAGTGACTACAATTTTGCATTCCCACCAGCAATGAATGGGAGCTCCTGTTGCTCTATATCCCCATCAACATTTGGTGTTGTTAGTGTCCTAGAACTTTGGCCATTAAATAGGTGTGAGGGGGCATCTCATTTTTGTTTTTATTTCTCTAATGCTATATGATATGGAGCATCTTTTCATATGCTTATTTGCAATCTGTGTATTTTCTTTGGTGAGATGTCTGCTAAGGTCTTTGGTCTACTTTTAAATTGGGTTGTTATTGTTGAGTTTTTTTAAATTTTTGTATATTTTGGATAACAGTGCTTTATCAGTTATGTATTTTGCAAATATATTTTCTCAGTCCATAACTTGTCTGTGAATTCTTTTGATATTGTTTTTCACTGGGCAGGAGATTTTAATTGTAATGAAGTCCAGCTTTTCAATTATTTACTTTATGGATCGTGTCTTTGGTGTTGTATCTAAAAGAACATTACCATATCAAAGACTATCTAGGTTCTTCCCTCTGTTATTTTCTAGAAGTTTAATAGTTTTGATTTGACATTTAGGTCTATGATCCATTTTGAGTTATATTTTGTGAAGAGTGTAAGTTTTGTGTCTGGATTCTTTTTTTTTTTTTTGCATATGGATGTCCAGTTGTTCCAGCACCATTTGTTGAAGAGAGTATTTTCTATTGCATAGCCTTTGCTCCTTTGTCAGAGATCAGTTGACTCTTTTGTGTGGCTCTATTTCTGTTCTCTCTATTCTGTTTCATTTATCTATTTATCTATCCTTTTGCCAATACTGTACTTTCTTAATTAGTGTAGATTTACAGTACAGTCTTCAAGTTTAATAGAGTCAATTCTGCAAGATTTTTTTCTCCTCTTTCTGTATTGTGTTGGTATTCAGTTGTTTATTTTACCTTTTCATATAATCTTTAGAATCAATTTACCAATATCCACAAAACAACTTGCTAAGCTTTTGATTGGGATTGCATTGAATCTAAAGATCAAGTAGGGAAGAATTAACATCTTAATATTCTGTCTTCTCATCCACAAATATAGGATATATCTCCATTTATTTAGTTTTTAAAATTTTGTTCATCAAAGCATTATAGTTTTCCTCATATAAATCTTGTATATATTTTATTATATTTATACCTAAGTATTTCATTTGGTATGATACTGTAAATAGTAATTTGTTTTTAATTTCAAATTTCACTTGTTCATTGTTAGTGTATAGGAAAGCAATTCACTCTTGTATATTAACCTCATATCCTGCAATCTTGCTATAATTACTTATTCATTGAGTTTTTTTGGTTGATTCTTCCAGATTTTATACATAGATGATCATGTCATCTGTGAACAAAATCTTATTTGTGTCTTCCTTCCAATCTGCATGACTTTTATTTCCTTATATGATGTTGAAAAGGAACGGTGAGAGCGGACATTCTTGCTCTGTATCTAATCTTAGCGAGAATGCCTCTAACTTCTTACAAATATGATGTTAGCTGTAGGGTTTTTGAATATTTTAGAAGTTGAGAAAGTTCCCTTCTATTTCTAATTTACGGAGAGTTTTTTTAAAATCATGAGTAGATGTTTTATTTTGTCAAATATTTTCTTTGAATCTATTAATAGGATATGTGATTTTTCTATTTTAGTCTGTCAATTACAATAAATGATTTTCAAATGTTGAACCAACCTTACATGCCTGAGATAAACCCTACTTGGTCATGGTGTATAATTTTTTTTAGACTTTTTGGATTCAATTTGCCAATATTTTGTTGTGAATCTTTGCATCTATGTTTATAAGAAGATATTGGTTTATAGTTTTCTTTTCTTGTAATATCCTTGTTTGGTTTGAGTATTAAGATAATGCTGGCATCATATGAGTTAAGACATATTCCCTCTTCTTCTATTCTCTGAGATTATAGAGAAATGATATAATTTCTTCTTTAAATATCTAATAGAATTCACTAGTTAACTCACCTGAGACAATGCTTTCTATTTTAGAAGATTATTAATTATTAATTCAATTTCTTCAACAGATATGGGCTTGTTGATATCATGTATTGCTTCCTGCATGAGTTTTGGCAGATTGAGACTTTCAAGGAATTAATTCATTTTGTCTAGGTGATGAAATTTGTGGGCACAGTGCTGTTAATAATAATTTTTTATTACCCTTTTAATTCCCATAGAATTTGTAGTAATTTTTCCTCTTTCATTTCTTTTATTAGTAATTTTTGTCCTCTTTTTTCCTAGTTAGCCTGGCTAAGGGCTTATCAATTTTATTAATCTTTTCAAAGAACCAGTTTTTGTTTTTCCATTTTCTCTATTGATTTCCTGTTTTCAATTATATTCATTTCTGCTCTAATTCTTATTATTTTCTTTTGCTCACTTTTGAGTTAATGTGTTCTTCTTGTTCCACTTTTCTAAGATGGAAACTTATATAAATTTTAGACCTTTCTTCTTTTCTAATATATGCATTCAATACTATTAAATTTAGCACTTCATTCATTGCATCCCACAAATTTGAAGTTGTATTTTCATTTAGTTCAAAATATTTTTTTAATTTCTCTTGTGATTTTTATTTGACACATGTGGTATTTAGAAGTGTGCTGTTTAATCTCCTTGTATTTGGGGATTTTCCAGATATCTTTCTGTTACTGATTTCTAGTTTGAGAGGAGATATTATATAATTTCTATTTTTTTACACTTGTTAAGGTGTGTTTTATGGCCCAGAATTTAGTCTATCTTGGTGAATGTTCCATGTGAGCTTGAGATAAATATGTATTCTGCTGTCGTTAGATGAAGTACTCTGTAGATATCAATAATATTCAGTTAATTAATGGCATTTCTAAGTTCAACTATTTTCTTTCTGATTTTCTGCCTGTTGAATCTTTCCATTTCTGATAAGGATATGTTGAAATATCTAACATGTTAGTTGATTCATCTATTTATTCTTACAGTTCTGTCAATTTTTGCCTCAAGTAGTTTGGCACTCTCTTGTTAGGCATATACATATTAAAACTGTTATGTCTTCTTGGAGAACTGACAACTTTATTGTAATACCCTTCTTAATCCCTGATAGCTTTCCTTATTTTAAAGTCTTATCAGTCTGAAATTAATACAGCTATTCCTACTTTCTTTTTATTAGTGTTAGCATGGTATATCTTTCTCCATCCATTTACTTGCAATCTGTATGTCTCTTTTTATATTTAAATAAGGTTTCTTGCAGACAACAAATAGTTGGAGTGTGTTTTTGATCCACTCTCAAAATCTCTGTCTTTTAATTGGTACATTCAGACCATTGCTATTCAAATGATTATTGATATAGTTGGATTAATATCTACCATATTTATTAGTTTTCTATTAGTTGTTCTCATTCTTTGTTCTTATTTTTGCCTTCTACTCTTTTTCTGCCATTTCTGGTTTTAACTGGGCATTTTATATGATATATTTTATCTCCTTTTTTAGCATATTAGATATACTTGTTTTTCTTTTTCTTTTTTTTTTATAGCAGTAGCCTAGAATTTGTAGTATATATTTACAACTAATCCAAGTCCACTTCAAATAACACTACCACTTCATGGGTAGTGTGAGTACCTTCTAACAACAGAATAATTCTAATTCCTTTCTTCCTTTTCTTATATCGTTGTCATCCTATTCTTTTCACTTATATATAAGCATGTATATACACACACACTAATTCAGCATAATCAAATATCTTGTTGCTATTACTATTTTGAACAAACTGTTATGTGTTAGATCAATTAGTAATAAGTAAAATAAAAGGTTTTATTTCATCTTTATTTATTTTTTGATACTCTTCCTTTATTTAGATATGAGTTTCTGAACTGTATTATTTTCTTCCCTCTAAAAAACTTATTTTAACATTTCTTTCAAGGAAGGCCTACTAGCAACAAATTTCTGTCCCAGCCCATGGGACGATCAAACGAGGCCCTAGAAACCAAGAAAACAAGGGGGACAGGAGATGCAAAGAATGGAGACAAGACAGGCTTTCTGATCAAGTCTCATTTATTGAGGGGTCAAGCAGTTACTTACATAGCGGACGTGGGGGAAGAGTTTTTTTCTGTGAAGGCAGGGTTGCCATGGTGACCTAGCTGTAAGTTGACTCTTCTTCTTATCTTGCCAGATAGCAGCTGTAAAGACTCTTCTCTTTATTTTTACTTTCCCAGGCGGCAGCTATAAAGGCTCTTCTCCTTACCTATACTTTCCTGACAGCAGCTGTAAAGATCCTTGCCGGACAGCAGCTTCAAAGGTTAGGGGTACAAAGGTTAGAAGCAGGGCCTGGTCTGAGCTCTGGGAAACAACTCACATCTTCGCTCTCATGCCATTTGTTATTCTTCTGTCCATAAGCTTTTTCTTATGAATGGCTCCCCACAAATTCCCTCAAATTTGGTTTCTCTGAGAACAAAAATGTCTCCTTCACTTTTGAAGGATAATTTCACAGAATACAGAATGCTAGGTTGGTGGGTTTTTTTCTCTCTCAAAACTTTAAATATTTTATTTCATTCTCTTCTTGCTTGCATGGTTTCCAATGATAAATTGAATGTAATTCTTATATTTGTTTCTCTATAAATATGTTTTTCTCTGGATTTTTTCAGAATTTTTCTGTTTGATTTTCTGCAATTTAAAATGATATGGTGAGGTGTACTCTTTTGGTATTTAAGGTGCCTGGTGTTCTCTGAGCTTCCTGGATCTGTGGTTTGCTGCCTGATATTAATTTGGGGAAATTCTCAGTCATTATTGTTTCAAATATTTCTTTTTTCTTTTTCTTTCTTCTCATTCTGATATTCCCATTACACATAGGTTACATGTTTTATAAATGTCCTACAGTGCTTGGATATTTTGTTTTTTTTTTAAAGCCTCTTTTCTCTCTTCAATTTTCCATTTTTGAGGATTTTATTAATATATCCTCTAGCTTAGAGATACTATCCTCTGCATGTCCAGTCTACTAATAAGCCCATTAAAGTCATTCATCATTCCTGTGGCAGTGTTTTTTATTTCTGGCATTTCTTTTTGGTTATTTCTTAGAATTTCCATGTCTTTGCTTACATTGCCCATCTGTCTACTTTATTCACCAGAGCTCTAAGAATATTAACCATCATTGTCTTAAATTCCCAGTCCAATGATTCTAACATCTCTGCAATGTATGGTTCTGATATTTACTTTCTCTCTTCACATTGTGTTTTTCCCCTTTGGTGTGCCTTGTAATTTCTTTTTTTTGATAGCTGGATATGATAAAGGCAGAAACTGATTTTAATAGATCCTTAGTGATGTGGTGGTGAGATTCAAGGAGTGGGTAAGTGTTCTATAGTCCCATAATTAGTTCTCAGTCCTCTAGTGAGCCTATGCATCTTAACTGTGAACTACACAAGTGCTTCTCAGTTCTTTCCTCCCCTACTTCAGTGGGACAGGATGGCTAGAGCGGCCTAGAGATATGTATTTCCCATCCCCAGGTCAGTTAGTCTCTGATAATATCCCAGCAGGTAAGGCTCTGGTTAACTAGTTCCCTTGAGGGCAGGATTTTTCTAAAAGAACAGACTACTCGAACGTATTTTTAAATGGTTCCTTTATTCCTCCCTCTGCCAGAGCATAAGGGGATTTTTCTCTAGTATTTACTATTGGAATCTAGGTAAGATCCTGGAGGTAAATCTCAAAATATTGTAGAGACCACCTTATGACTGGGTCTCCCTGGAGTTTTTAATTCTGAATTGTCTGCAATGAGCTTCTAAAAATTCATAAAAATCCATCCAGATTTTTCTACTCTGACTGGTTCCCATGGCAGTTTCTGCTTGTATCTTTATTTTAATAAACCATGACTCCCTGTATGTGCCTGTCTGCTTCTCCATTCTTAGTGTCACTGTTTGCCTTGTATCTCCCTTTCTCCTCTCTTATGGTTCCAAGAAGGGTTGTTGATTTTTCTATGTTAAGCTTTTTCCTTACTGTTAAGATGGAGTGGTGACTTCCAAGCTCCTAACATGTAGAACTGAATGAGCATACTTGGTTTTATGTTATATTCTGATAACTTTTTTATGAAGCAAAAGCTATCATCTCATCTATCCTCTCTCATGTACCAATCTCAATTCTGTGAGGTAAACTATATTAACAGCCTGAATCCTTCCATACCTTTCTTCTTGCTCTTAAAAATATATGTAAGCACAGAGATACACATCTGGAAGATTTTTGTTTGCCAAGATACCTGCTTTCTTCGTTGATATGTTAACATGGTTTCCAGTTACATATTTTGATACATCATAAGATCAAAAAATATGTGTCAGACTATGAAAGATGTTTACATGTATTAGATTAGAAAGAAAAAATATTAATTCTATTTTCTAACCCTAGGATCACAAAAAAAGAGACACTTAGAGAAAAAAAGGCAGCCAAATCATCAACCATATTGCTAAACCATAAGACTAATCAGTTACTCTCTAGTTAAAAATCTTTCAAAGGCTTCGAGCTCCAAAATAAGATATGGGATACTAAAATATTTTCTAAATTTCCTAGCTCCTTTATAAACACAAGAAGAACCCAAGACAATGCAGTGTATTGGATAACACCTGGATCAGCAGACACAAGGCCAAGATCCTAGTCTCTCTTAGCTACTACATAGCCATATGCTTTTAGGCAAATTTCTTTCTAAATCAACTCCCTCATATGTAAAATGATAATTGGACTTTGTAAACTCTAAAAGTCTTTCCAGCTTTAGTATTCTAATTTTTGTTAATAACTCCCATGTCTGGTAAATTTTAGGGGGACAGCTATATATTAATGAGCTTGGCTCAACACGCACATAGCTTGAATCTGTCTTCTACACACTATCTGCTTCATTCCTCAGGAAGGCCAGGCAAATGCTAGCTCCTCTAAAACCCAATCATTGAGTCATTGGTTGACTTGCCTTTTTAATTCACCTTTACTTTTCTACCCCTACTTTAATATTAGACAGCTTCTCTCAGCCCCTTTGATTACTAAAGAGATGCCTGTGCTCCAGATTCTCTCCTCAGTTTCAAGTCCTATAAAACCCCTGCATATGAAGCAAAGGTGTTCCTTTTGACTAAAGTTTGCAGATTTTTAAGGAAATCTAGGTCTGAGCTTTAGGGGGGTCTTTGAATCCCCTCACACTGTAGGCAAAAAGTTGCATGCAGATATACATGTATATATTTCTAGGAGAAGTGTTTTTAACTTTCAAAAGATTCACATAGGAGTCTGAGACCCAAAATTGAGAATCTCGAGTCCTAAATTCTACTCTGAAAGATTCCCCATGTCCTGCTTTGCTCTAAGAACATAGTTCAGTCTCAGTCTTTCTTATGTGAGCCCCTACAATCATCCTCAACTCTTTTTTCTTTTACTTTTTTTCAGTAGACTAATTACTCACCAACTCATCTGAATCAGTTCATCTTGGGTTCATCTTAATTATCCTTTTTTTTTGTTTGCATGGAATATTTAACAGCTCTGTTCCTTCTACTTACCTCTTGGTCTCCCAACTTCTCTCCCACTTAGTGTTCTGCATTTCTGAAACTCAATCTCTAATTAGAAAAACTATACAACAATAGCATTGGTAATATTTACAATTCAATGATAGCAACAATCTTAATATATACCAGGTTCTGTACAATGTGTTTTATCTACATTATCATATTTATTTCTGAAACAGTTTTATCAGCTAATTACTGTTATCTCTATTTTCCAGCTTATGAAATTGAGATGCAGAGACATTAAGTAACTTGCCCAAAACCACATAGCTGTTAATGGCAGAACTAAGGCTTGTATTCAAGTCTGTTTGACCCCCAAAACCATGTGTTTAACCACTATTATAAATTTTCTTTTTCCATTCAGTTTCCATTATCCTCATTTTAGCTATCTTACAGGTAGATGTCATTGCTGAAATTTCAGAGAATTACTTTCTCTGTGGATTAGAATATAATTTTTAATTACTTAAAATATTTTTAAGACATGAGATGCATAAGAACTCTATTTCTAGGTATATGTTCAAGAAAAATTAGCGTATATGTTCACAAAAACATTTTTACATGAATGCCCATAGCAGATATATTCACGATAATTAAAAAAAAACATTGATAACTCAAGTACCCATCAACACATGAGCATATACACAAATTGTATTATACTCAGCAATAAAAAGAATAAAATATCTACACATGCAGCAACATAGATGAATAACAAGAACATTATGTTTGTTGAAAGAAAGAAGACAAAAACAGCTATATACTGTATGATTTTATATAGAGAAAATTCTAGAAAAGACAAAACAGAGGTAAGTGGTCACCTCTTGGGTCAAGGGCATTACCTGGAAAGGGGACTTTATGAGATAATGGCAATGTTAGCAATGTTAGCTATCTTGAGCTAGATGATAGTTACATGAGAGTACACATTCATTAAAATTCCCTGAGCTATACACTTAAAATGATATCAAATTAAACGTAGAACAAAATCCAGTGGGCTATTGCAGTATAAGCACTTCAGTCTTATGTGTGTAAGAATAAGGAACCAACTAAGTAACATCACAAGGCCCCACATATGTATCTTTAAAATATGTAAATATATTCATCTTCACATATTTATCTTCTCACTGTCCAACCCACAGCCACTGTGAAATTGAGAAAATGAAGTGGTTCCCTTAGGTCAAAGCAATGGTTCTTACCTGGGTGCCTTTTGGATCTCCAGGATACCTTCAGCAGTTTGTGGAAACATTTTCCATTGTCACAACTGGGCAATTGCTGGTAGTGTCTAGAAACAGGGATGCTGCTAAATATATTACAATGCACAGGACAAACCCTCACAGCAAAAAATTATCTGGCCTAAATTTCCAATAGTGCCAACTTGAAAAACTCAGACAAAGTATTGTTACAGCAAAATAAATTGATATGTAAAGATTAAACTAAGGAGAAATATGTGAACAAATCAACACTTGTTAAAACCAGTCATTTCAGTTAGCTGTTCCGTTAGAAAACAGTGACCAATATCTTCAAGAATGGGCGCGAATGACTAAACTGTAATTAGGATAGAGAGTGCAGGTGGTATTTGAGGTGTGTTTTTAACATTGAGGTTGATAGGGATATCACAAAGGGCCTCCAGAAAGCAGCTCAAAGACTGAGAGGTGGGGCTGAGATAACCAAAGACAACAAAATCTTCCAAAGTAAAGTTTGACCTCTTAACCATTTTGCCTCTGGTGATTCACACAATTAAACACATTGTTTCCTCTTTATCTGAATTTTATTCAAAAAAAAGTTTGAGTGAGGGAGCTTATTTCTTTGATATAAGCCAGGAATTTTGTTTCTTTTTAAGAATAAACAGCTACTTGCAAGAAGTTAAGCTGCTGAGAGAGAAATCACATTAAATAGAGACAAAAGGAGGTGTTTCCATAGCAACCAAAAGTACTTACAAGATTTCATCAGACTCATTGTACACTATTTCATTTTCTCTTCAATTATTTTTTCTTTTTAACATAGAAAGCCTTGAAATAGCCTGATAAATAGTTGCCCCAAAATGCATAACACTTCCTAATATCCCACTGTGAAATTTCTTTTAACACCACCAAGGACATAATTTTGAATTGTAAGTGCAAAACAGTATAAAACACTCCTTTTGCCCTCTCTTCCATTAAAAAGATCTACAATGTAGAGCAACAAAGGAGCTCTCATACCGTACAAAAGAGGTTTTTCTCACATACCAGATTTGCCTACTCTATAAGCATGTTAAAAGCATTTCTCAAATCATTCCTTTTGAAAAGTAGCAAGATTACCTTAAGAACCAAGCATGTAACTAGCTAATCCATTCAGCTGTTACAATTGGGGTACACCCAAGTTGGATGGAAAAATATCAGTGATCTTTATAAGAAAGTGATTTTTCATTTCATTCAAATGATTCTACTATAATTAAAATGTTTGGGGTTGAAAAAAAATATAGAAAATAGCTTAGTACAGCAAAATGTACACAGGCCTAGAAGTTAGAAGGGTAGTCCTTGTTCTGTCATTAACTAGCTATATGATCCTAGGCAAGCCGCTGCATCTCTCTGGGTCTCAGTTACTTTACATTTAGAAGTGAGAAGATGGACCAAATAATTTCTATGTTTTCTCTCAAATTTATCACTCAAGTTGTAATACAACACAATGAAAAAAGGACTCTATGTTTTAATTTTATACTATTATTTTCATTTTCTTTTGGATTTAAAAAAAGTTTCATGTACAGTGCTTGATCTGCTGTTGTACCTTATCTAAACTCATTTTTTAACTAGTTTTTTTAATATCCAGTACCGGTGAGCAGTCCTTGACTTACAAAGAAGAGTTGTTCATAACATTGGTTATACAAAATCCCCTTTTGATAATGTCATCAGTACATTTCCCAGCTTTGGGTGAATCATTTTAGAAAAATTAGCTTATAAGGAATTCAATGAAGACAGACTGTGAGCTGTTAGAAGCTGTGAGAACATTGTACTCATCAGAGACCACTGAGATTTTAACAATAGAAACTTCTTGTGCATATATTCAAAGAAGAAATTAATCCACAGAAAGAAAAGCATTCTAAATTAAGAATGTCTTTGGGAATTAATGAATAGCAAGCTCATCATTCTTTTTTAAAATGTGAATAATTGAGTTAGCTATCTAGCCTAATATTTGAGATTTAATTTCATTTTTATAAAATAAAACTACATACATTCTCCAACAAAAAGATGTTTTAAAAACTCTTTATCTTTAAAGTATAACAGAAGTCACATCTATATGTTGCTATTAGAAGACCATATTCAGACTATATAAGCATTTAATATAAGTGAAATAAGTTAAATGTCTTATATTTGGGGATATGACACTTTTTATCAAACTGCATTAAGAAAAATACAGGATCCCAAATACCAACAGTAAATATACTGAGTTAATGGTAGCAAAATTCCTTGGAACTTTGCATTTATCACCTTAAGTTAGTTTCCTGGTTTCTGTCAGTGTTACATTCTGTACTGGAAGGCAAGGATTTATTGTTAGTTCTAAAGTTTACAGAGATAATTCATACTCAGATCTTCTATATATTATATTCAATCATTTTCCAGATATTGAAGAAATGAAAAGATACAATCCTAGGACAATAAATAAAATTGGAAAAGCTCAATAAAACAAATATGTTAGAGGTCAAGAATGGCATAAGCAAAAAAGCCAAGGATAATTAAAAACAAATTTCTACTTATTATTTCCTCAAAAGTTATTCTATCTCAGTTTTCCTCAGTACGACTTGAATTACCAGATGGTAGAATGATTATGTAGTTAAAAATTTTAACTATGACTAAAAACCAAAACATATAACATAAGCTCTTTTAGTTTGTTTTCATCTATTATAAACATTTGATCCATTCTAAGTATATATAAAAAAAGATGAATACAATCTTGGGGAAAAGCTTAAATTTCATGGGGCTAAAAATCACAGTAGCTTTAGCTCTTAATTACAATCAGCCCTTTAACTGAATTCAGTCTTTAAGATTTAGTTCAACTGATTAATAGCCCCAAACAAGTTTGCTTATATCTTCTCATTTAGAATAACTCCAATGATTCAAACACATATTATGGGCTGACCTCTTTCTCCAAATCAGAAGAAAAGAAAGCAAGAAGTGAGTGGATAAGACCTAGTCCTCTTCCTCAGAGTGCTTTTAGTCTTAAATGCAATGTGATTTGATGGCAGATAAGGATTTATGTAAATAAATTTGCATAAGGTGAACAAATGGATGGTACAGAGATGTCTTCACAAGGAGATATTTGAACTATGCCTTAAAGGATGAGTAGAAGAAAACAATAGATGACGTGTGACAGGTAAACACAAGAGCTGTGCACAAGACATGGAAGTATGGGAAAGCATGGCATGAACAAAAACTGTAGAATTACTAATGTGGTAGAGTTTGAGGTGAGTTTCCTATATGGGGATGGAAGAAATAGGACTAAAAAGATGAGTAGAGGTCATTTCCAAAAGGCCCTTCTATGTCATCATAAGGTGTCAAGACTTTGCCCTGAAAGCTATGGGAAACCATTACCTGATTCTCAACATGGATTGACATAATCAAAATTACATTTTAGAAAAATAGCTCTAGCAGCAGTGGCAGAGATGGACATTAAGTTCGGAGTTAGAGAACTACTGCAATAATCCAGACAGAAAGTAACAGCGGTTAAAGCCATAACTGTATGTTATAATGAATTCCCACTTTTCTCAGCAGCCTAGGGGTAGGAATGAGAAGGGTTATTGTATTGGCCCACAGTTAAGTTACCAGGATGGATCAGTAGAACAATGGGGTGAGAAAATAATGATAGCAAAATGTGATTAAAGTGATGAATTATGGGGTCGCACTGGTTATGAAATTAAGTTAAATAAAATGAAAAATGAGAAATGTAGTAGGGAGATTTTGGACCCCCAGGTGTTACTCCCGCTACTATGTGTTATTCCTCTTATGACTTTACAAGGCAAAAGGATAGCTATCTGGGCATGACTAATCTTATGTGTCTGTTAAAGCAGAGAGTTTTGTCAAAGCTGGTGACAGAAATGGAGGTCAGTTAGATTGGAGCAGACAGGGGATTTGTTGCTGGTTTTGAAGAGGGAGGAGGCCACAAACTGAGGAATACAGGCAGTCTATTACAGTTGAGAGTGGTTCCTGGCTGATAGCAAACAAGATCATGAGATCTTAGTCTGATAGTCACAAGAAATTGAATTCTTCCAAAAATCTGAAGTGAACCTGAAAGCAGACCAGAGTCTCCATACAAGGCTCTAACCCAGCCAACACTTCATTTCAGCCTTGTGAGACTCAGAACACAGAACCCAGTTGAGTCTTCTGATCTACAGAAGTATGAGCTAATAAATGGGCATTATTTAAAACTGCCAAATTTTTGGCAATTTGTTACATCACAATATAAAACTAATATGAGATCAGACAAGAAGGATAGGCATCAAAGTATCATGGGTAGGAGCAGTTGTATTGAGACTGATATAAAGAATGATAAAAACAGGAGGCCGCAGTCTAGGAGTAAGCTATGAATGTAATATTCATAGAGTAGTAGTTCTAGGTTACTGGAATAATGTGGGGGTAGACATTGTTTAAATAGTGCACAACATTATACAGTTGTGTATGATGTGCACTGTACAAATCCACATGGCACCTCTTGCATAATAGATACATATTTTATTATTTATTACAATAAAATTCCAGCACATGAAAGTAAAGAGCTTTGAAAAAGTATATTTTCTGATTTATAAAGAAAGTATAATATGACCAGCTAATATTAGTTATAAAGTCAAAAAAGGCAGATAGAAAATAGTATATTCAGATGATATGAGTCTCAGTCACAGAATGATGAATGAATGAGGACAGCAGAGCATGTTCTGAAAACAGCTTTATAGAACCAGGAGGATAACAAGGAATATACCTTATAAGGATAACAGAATAGTATGGGACAAGAGCAGTAAGTCAGTTGTTATTTCTGCTCCCGCAAGATCATAACTCCTTTAAATCAAGTCACTCCCATATAGAAGGGTCATAAAATTAAAGCCAGCCGGAAGCAAATGAGTCAATATCAATACAATTATCATTTGTTGAATAATTTTAAAAAATACACAAATATATGCAAACTTTTTATAACAACAATCACATGATAATTACATAGTAATTACCAACCATATTTACATATGAGATTTCTCATATTTACATATGAGAAAACTTAAGGTCAGTGTTAAATGACTTGCATAAAGTCACACAAATTGGTAATTGGTAAGGCTAGAGTTTGAAATTGAGTTTGTCTCTTTTACCCTACTAAGCTTTCTTCTAAGCAGAAAAAAAAATGTTTAATAGTTACTTCCTTATCCACTCTATGTTTCAATTATCTAGATACCTAGACACCATGTGTGATGCCCCAGTTTCCCCAGTTAGTCCTCTGGGCTCCTATCCCTCATTTGTGTCTGACCCTTAGAGCCATGTGTCTGAATGAAGCAGGGGTAGAGGACAATCATTTCATACTATTTCCTTGGAGGGAAAGGTAACATAAGATGATTTAGTTCAAGTGCATGCCTCCTCAGGGACTACACTAGACTGGAGAGGTGCATAGCAGTCAATGAGAGAAATTCTTTCATTTGCACTACACAAATGGTTGTCTCTACTCGTAATATGGCTTTAGATTCCTTGGCTCTGATACAGAATTGGATATGTTGGCACCAAAACTATCTGCAATATTGGGGATAGGGCCCTCTGATAACACAAATTCTCCCCTACATACTGCCACACATATGCATGTGCACTTGAGCCCACACACACACATTAGGAAACAGCACTGGCCTTCCAGGGTGCCAAATTCTAAGCAGCCAGCTCATGACAGGAAACAATTCGAATCTGGGAACTGACACAGTTGTCTAGATTCTAGACTGTACATACATTTGTAATACTAATTGAAAATAAATATTGATAAGCTTGGTATTTTTCTGACATTATCTCATATCTCTCCTCTTCTTTATAAGACCTGGAATTTTCCCATTTGAAGTTCCCTCCATTATATCTAGGCAGAAATAATTTAACTGGATTCAGTAAAATAAAGTAAGTGTATATCCTTTACCACCAACATCTAAATTGAAAAAAATCTATACCAAATATGACAATGTTTTAGTTTTCCAAGCATTTTACTAAGCTCTTACAGAAATTAAAGAGTCACAAATGTTGGCTACCAGGAAAATCGTATTTTGGCTCTTTGTTCTCTTCAGGTAATTAATTTACTGAAGTCATTTTAGAAAGCCTGAACACTGTAATTGTTAACAAAGTGTTTGATGTTATATGTAATTGTGCATTGGTAATAATTATGTAGAATATGAAAAAAATATTTGGAGTGATATTTTACTGGATTATTACTCAGATAATTCTAAAATTGCTAATTACAAATCAATGGATATGCTGAATAAATCAGTACATGAGGTGTCAAAACTTTAGCTAATTGCCTCAACCCACCACTTAAATTTCAGCTAGCAGAAGGATGTTTTCATTTTATTTTACTCAAGCAGCAGATCAAAGATGAGTTTTTCGACCATGTGATTATTTTTATGGATCAGACAGGTAGCTTCATTTTATCAAAAATATCACAGCTGATACAGAAATAGATATCCTTGCCAACTCCATTTTTTTTTCCAACTAAAAAAAAAGGAGTCTTTCAGTTAAATGGACAGGCCTATATATACCGGACAAACTCTTAGTGACAATAAAAGCTGAATTTTCCTGGATGCTTAGCCTATGGTGAATCTAAATGACCTAATAGTAGGTATCATTTGAAAGAACTCCTGGGTATTTTAATGATTTTTAAAAGAAAATATCTATAAAAGAAAAAAAGTATTTGGAGTCATCTGTATATGTGTTCTGTGTCTAGAATAAATTACACCTAACTTCAACTCTTCAGTGCCTATTCCTGTCATTATGTATAGTTGCTTCACCTGCAGACAAGAAAGGTACAACCAGAGATGGCAAAAGGTGTCTGTCAACTACTCACACAGACTGAGTGTATTCATTTCATGTATGTTTTAGCATCAACTGATAAAGTCCTTCTCCTCAACCAAATGTGTACCAGCAGCAAAGTCTGATGAAGATAGACCATGAACTATTTGGGCATACAGTAGTAGTGACTCTGACTGCATTTTAAGCCACAATAATTTCTTTGTTCAGAGCTGAAAGAAAAGAGTATTTATACATATGCTGTTCATGGTAATAAAAAAACATATTTTCATAATAATAAATGATCTAATTTATAGTTCAACAAAAATGACTTACCCTTGGCAAAAGGAACATATGTCACCCAATAAAGAGGCTGATTCAAGAATGTCCCACTTTCCACCACACCTGGTTTAGAAGGCAAATGATCAACAGTCTCTTGGATTAGAAAAAAAAATTAGACACCTAAAATTCATACATTCTCTCTTCTCTTTCTCTCTCCTCCTTTCTTATCACACACATACACACCACATACACACAAACAACACAGACATGTTATTCATATTAGCACACACTGACATTCACTCAGACTTGTTCACACTCAACACACTAACAACTATAACAACTATATACACAAATATCACAGATTCTCACAACTGCACACACTCACACTGAACCACACAAATGTGTGTACATCATATGCTTTCATATTCACTTGCACACAATCGTACTCATTCACACCTATATACCACTCACACACATTCACACAGACTCATAGAGCATATTTTACATTTTCTACTAAATTCAGCATTTTTCATCTCTGATTTTATTTGTTTATTGCACCTCTAGAATCTTCTTTGGTTGCTTACACTTACAGATGTACATTACTGCTGATGACCTTCTTCATCCCTGACTCTGAGGCCAAATTTATAAGCCACAGGCTGATTGACGGGGCTTTAGGTGGGTAGAAAGAAGAAAAGGGAAAGAAAGTTGTTCTCCTTTCTATCTCTTTTAGGTAAAAATTCACCGCAAACCAGGGACAGTGAGTTATATTCACTTGTTATCATTTTGAATTAAGTTCATTTTTCAAATATATTTTAGCTCTAAGACTTTATGTCCATCACATGTGTGATGATGCCAGGTGGGAGGGATGAAAGAATGAACTGGTAACCTTAACAAAATATCTTGTGCAAGATGAGTTTGTAAAGTATTTTCAGTTTTATATTCAATCCTAATAATCAAAGAATAAGAA
Organism: Cynopterus brachyotis; assembly: GCA_009793145.1. Lineage (NCBI taxonomy): Eukaryota > Metazoa > Chordata > Mammalia > Chiroptera > Pteropodidae > Cynopterus > Cynopterus brachyotis. Next base: position 92,245 of record SSHV01011983.1, on the reverse strand, counting down.
CAGCTAATTTAGTTACAGGCACTGTGAATGGCTATACATGCATTATTTTATTTTACAGTCACACTAATTATTTGATATAGTTGTAATAAGCCTTCTTATCTTAGAAGTAAAGAAATTGAGGTTCAAATAGATTATGTAATGCCAGGGAGAAAGTTTTCTCCACAGCTTTTCTTGTTCCCTCACCCCTCAAAAGAATTGCTGTTTTGATTGGTCAGTACCCATGACATTATGTGAGGGGCTTTTCATGTAAATGGAGTACCTTTGTATAAAAAGGTCACACACATGTTATGGCACTCCTTGGAATTGGTAAGCTAGCCAAGATATTCACAAGATCCAGTATTGTTGATGTCTTCTGCTTCCTCAGAGGACACGAGATCCCCCGAACTAGATTTGAGTTTACTGAAAGGTAGTGGACCTCTAGGCTATACCAGAAGCTTGAACCCAGCTTTTCTTGGTACTACTTAGGGATTGTCAGGCACTCGCCTAACAAAAAAAAAAAATTGTTTCTTATAGAAGAGAATAACTACATAAAAGCAATTTTTAGACATTCCTATTTCCCCATTCTTAATATTAATACAACCTAGAGTTAATTACTCCCTACTCACTAATCTCCAGACACATTGGTCAGTTCTACAGATTTCAAGCAAAAAGAGCATTTCCTACCTTGGACCTATTGCATATCTCATTTTCTTCACCTGGTAGATTCTTTAGCATATCCTAAACTTTATATCCACAAGATACATCTCATCCTTTGGTTATCAACCTAAATTGCTTTGCACATAAATTAGGTCCTTCACCATCCCTGCCATTATTCACTTTTCAGCCCTTTTTGTTGCTTTTATAACACTTATTCCAATTTTTCATTTATTATTGGCCTTTTTGCTTATTTTCTTTTTTCTATCTCTTCTATTAGAATGTATGCTCTAAAAATATGAAATTATCTGTCTTGTTTGCCAATGTATGCCAAGCATCTAGCATAGTACATAGTACATTGTAGGTAGTCAATAAATATCCAAAATTATGAATCAAATGAACTGAATGAATGATCATGTGACTTGTTCAAGTCACACAACCACAGAATGGCAGAGTAGGACTTGAACTCAGTTTTTTGTTTCTGACTCCAAAGCCTTCATAAATGGTACAATTACAGGAACTAATATGTGTTTAATACTTATTATTTGCCAGAACTTCTGAAAGGCCTGGGATGCAAAGAGATGACAAAGACAAGGACTAATTATTTGATATAGTTGTAATAAGCCTTGAAGAGCTTAATTTGTTGAAGAGTTTAATTTGTTGCAAAAGACAAACAAGCAAATCATTTATCCTCCAATTCAATAAGTATTTAATTCATACAAGAGACTAGAAAAAAGAAAGAATCCTTGCCCACAGAGGGCTCATTTTCTCTCATAGTGGCTCTCCATCATAAATGCATATCAAATTTACCTAGATAATAAAAAAATTGTTTATGCCTAAGCTGAATACACCCCTCCCCAAAGATTGTGATTCAATGGGTTTGAACTGGGTGTCTGTGTTTAAAAGCGGCAAGCTAATTTGAATTCACAGCCAGACTGGCAAATCACTGGTCTAGTGGAACACAATGTAACAAAATACTAAAATAACATATTGTAGAAAAACAAATAAAATGTTATGACAATCAAAAGGACAAAACATGTTCATGAAAGAGGCAAAATTTGAACTGGTTATTAAAAAATAGATGTGTTAGATAGGGAGGATGAGAAAAATAACAAAAAGACACAAGAAGACTAGCGCAAGTAATTACTTCAAGGAGAACAATAAGTGCAGAAATATTTACAGACATACCTCAAATAAAGCTAGAATCACAATAAACTGAGCTGAAATGTTTTTTCTGGTGGAGAATCTTCCCCTCAATTTGTAAAAAAATGAAACATCTGTAAAGCACAATAAAGCAAAGCTCCATAAAACAAGATATGCCTATATAAGTTTCCTTGGAACCCTAAACGTTAGATCCCAAAGGACCTTAGAGGCCACCTAGATTACTTCTCAAACTTCAGTGTGCACCTGGGGATCTTGTTAAGTGCAGATTCTGACTCAGTATGTCGGAAGTGGAGTCTGAGATTTGGCATTTCTAACATCCTCCCAGCCTATGCTATTGGTCCACAGACCACATTGTTTTATTTTTTTTTTAATTTTTAATTTAATTTTATTATTTTTTTGGGGGGCTAGGTAACCCTTGGTTGACCTTACAGATTGCAAGGGCCTTGTCAGTTTACAATCCCTTATTTTTGTTTTTTACACCTACAGCATCTGGTCTTCCTTAGGTGGTCTCTCATCCAAGTACTAACCAGGCCCGACCCTGCTCACAGACTACACATTAGGTAGCAAGATTTTAGCTGTTCTGGGAGGAACACTGACTTGCCAAGGTAATTATTGAAGTTGAGGCATACAAAATCAAAGGCAGATGAAAGACAACATCAATCCATCCAGAGACCAAAACCCAAGCTTTTACTGTAGGGACAGCAGAGTCAAAACCAACACCAAGGGTAGTTTCTAGTTTGTCAGACCACTCAACTGTGATCACTCTTTCTCTAGCTGCTTGCCCTTGAACAAAAGCTAAACTTACATCTAAGAGCTTAGGCTTTCACAGGCTCACAAGAACCTTTTTATCTCTCAATTTATTCTTAAAATGGGCAGGAATGATATAAAATAAAGAGACTCCTTTGACACTTAATGACAGCAACCTTTCTTATACTTCAAATTATTTCCAGTTTGAAGAAGTTTAACCTGAAGCAGTGGAATTTTAGAAACACTCCTTTCCTAGTCATAGATCTTAACTGGAAAACAATCTTACTCTGCTATGACATTACAGAAATTTCAAAGTGATACAAAAGAGCAACTTTCAGGGCAGGTAATGAATATTCACACTTAAGGAGTTAAAGTATAAATGAAGTCATACAACTCCACTTATACCTTCAAAATAACTACTTATAAACAATTTTCTTCAATAAAGTACACATTTGTCAATTAGCTAATCTATCAAAGCAGATGACTAAGTGTAACCTAGATTGTTCCATTTAATCCTCCCAGCAATCCTAAAATAACTGAATATTATTAAATTTGTTTTAGAATTTAGGACACTGAAACTAAGATGCTGACCAATTTACAAAACTATATATCTAGTAAAAAAAAAATTGGGCTGGGATTGGAATCCAGATCTGACTCTGAAACCTTCCTTTTTTTTTCCATTTTAACAAACTGCATTCTCTAAGAATGCATGATATGAGCTCCTCATTACTAGTCCTTGCCTATCAAGTTACTGAACACAGGACCTTTCCATCAAAGCACCCGCTCATTCTTCCTCAAATCAACTAAGGGTTTGTTTTCTTCACCCAATTGATTCTGAGTTGTGCCCTTTGATAAATCAGCTTAGAAGAGTGGTTTGCAATCTATGGGCAATGGAACAGCAGCAATCAGACCAAAAAACTTGTTAGAGATGCAAGTTCTCAGGACCCACCATAGACCTCCTGCCTGGGTACCACTGTGGGTGGGGCACAGATAACTGTGTTTTAATACCTCCAGGTGATTCTGATATATTAAGAACCACTGCTCCCTAGCTTTAATTTTAAAATCTAGCTGTAAATTAGGTCATCCTAAAAGAAAGTGATAGCTTAGAAGTGGTTGATTCAATTATTTTGTTTGATTAAAATTCAATAATGAAACAAAATTAGAGATATATTTTCTCAAAAATAAGATCAGCCTTTGTTAGGGAGAGTTTCTGTTCAATGTAGTGGCTAGTCATCTCACAAAATATCACAAAATGATTAAGCCCCACCCCCTCCAAAAAAAAAACCTAAAGAGGCATATATCAATTTCCTTTGCATTTAAATGTGTAGAATAATTTAATGCTTCATGTAATTTATTTAACAAATAAAAAAAAAGAATTTTTTCACAGTGCTCTAGCCCACCTCTGAAATCAAACAACAAAAATTTCATTGTGGTCTCTGGCATCAAATGTTAACTACATGGCTTACTTTTCAAAACAGCCTTATTTTTCACCTTTTTATTCCTGTCCTTAAGCCAGACTGTCCCTTAAAACCATTAATTAGGTTGATCTCATGACCAACCAACAAAGTCATGGTCACTCCCATATCTGTGCTCTTGATTATTTTGCTTTCTCTTTTAGGGATTCATTCCCCCCCCCCTTTCTATTGAAATCCTGTCTTTCAAGGCTTATCTCAAACGCTATTGCTCCCACTACAGCAAATAGTATCATGTAGTCAAAAATATTTACTCTGGAGTCAGAGAGACTTGAGTCTCTATTCTAAATCTTATATTCACCATCTTTGTGACCACTGGAAATTTTGTAGCTTTGATGAGTCTCAGGCTCCTCCTCCATAAAATGGGGATGAATTAGAACCCGCTTTACAAGGTTGCTATGTGGTTTCAATAGAAAAGCATCCTGGCTCATTAACAGAATTATCCAAAAAATCTCTCAATCCACATTAATCCCTCACTTCCATGGACTCCTAGAGCAGCTGTAGGCTGTGTAACATAATTTGCCACATAACTGTCTTATGTCATCTAACATGGAGACCATGAAGCCTAGGCATGGAAAAACTAACTACACTTATAACCTTTTATCTCTAAGAAAATGCAAGGGGAGGTCATAATAGATTTGAATTATAAAAATGAGGAGCCTGAGTGTATGAAAGAACCTGATATGCAAATATAAGAATTAAGATCCTTAATAACTGGAACTTCAGAACTATAGAGCAGCAAAGGCATTCTAAGTGATAGGTGTGTTAGTATAAGATGAGATAATTTGTTATTAATAATGAGTTACCAGAGTGTGTCAATAATTTTATTTTTAATATAATTTTAAAAGAATTCAAAATTATAATCACGAGGATTTCACTTTTATTCTAATGTACATTTTGAATGGGAAAAAATGATATGGTGTTAGCTTGCTCCTAATCCTGGTTACACACATGATTGCTCATTGTAAAAGGTTAAAAACCATTTGAAAGTCATCTCATGATAACCGTGACCACCTATGAAGAGGAGTGCCTAAAACAAGAGGTCAGGTTGAGATGGAATAGTTCTCCATGTTACTTGCACTCCACCCTTTTCTTCAAATACTTAGATGGCACAGAATTAAGAAGACAAGCTGCTGAGCTGGTTCTTCCAGAAGGTCCCCTCAAAGAGGACTCGGGTTGTGCTTTAGTAAAAAGACTATATATTCTATTGTGAAAAGTAAGCATGAAATATCTTGGATAGTGCTAATTTTCCTTATGGTTGATACTCTGAACAGGCTATTGAAAGTCACCCTTTTCCTCTAAGGCAGGGATAGAGTGGCTTTCCATTTAGGAAGGGTCTAACTAACTCAAGTGAGAGGTAAGTGAGACCCTCAGACTTCAGCAGCAACTGTTGGAATGTGGAATGGTGCAGATTTCTGGGTATTTGCCAAATAGGGGCTTGGAACTGAGAGGAGCAAAGTACCCCCCAAATGATATAACAGAATGATTAAGAGGACAAACTGTTTCTAACAACTTGTGTGGTCTTGCTCCGTTAATGTGGTCTGAACTTCCCCACTTCCATCTATGAGATTCTGCCTCCTGCTTTGGGTCCTGGTGCCCCTAGGTTGCAAAAATGATGCTTTTTGTGAATCATTAAACTGGAAGTATAGGGGAATAACAACTACTAAGGCTTATAAACAAAAACAGCTACCAGTTGAAAACCTTGGCTTTATTCTAGATTCCTTTCTCTCTCTAATTCTATTTATTGAATTATCACTTAATACTATCATCTTTTTATCTACTTATCTCCTAGACCCTTTTCCTTTCCAATATTCTATGACTAATATTAACATTGCCCTAGTTCTAGCCCTCTGCTCTCTCCCCTGAACTTTGCAAGTGCTTTCTAAATGTTTATCTTCCTACTCCAGTCCCAATAGTAGAAATAAAAATAAAATCTCTCTGAAATATTTTTAAGCCATGACACCTATTACATGGTATCTTGATTTTTAATATCAGGTTTGGTTTTCTGAACAAAAATCTTCAAGTGAGCTCACTGATAGTAAAACCATTTAGAAACCTGTAAAGTGTTGTACAAAATTATATTCCTTTTTTGAAAGACTGCAGGTGAAGCAATGTTGAGTGGATAATGTTAAAGTTACCATTTAATTCACAAATAAGATACATTTAGTAATTTTATTTCAGGTAGATCCATTAAATATGTGTAGGAGCTCCCAAGTACACTTTACCTAAAATGCAATCAGAGCTAACACAATTCATTACCAAGATCAGGTCTTGACTTCTCATGATGTCAAGACTCCATGTAAATTCTCTTAAATTTTAATCTTTTAAGATTAACAAATTCATAATCCAGCGAAGCAACATTTAGATATTGGCGGGATCCTTCCCCTATGTTAATTCTACTTCTGCATTTGCATATACTTATAGCTGCACATCACATATAAATTCCCAACAAATAAAAATTCTTATAAAAAGGAAGAGCAGCACAATTGTGTAAAATATAGGAGGTGAAATGCCTGATTTCCAAGCAGGAAGAGGTTGGAGGAGATAGTAGGAAGATGACATGTACTTCTTTATTCTAGACTGTTCTGTGTCCTTCTAATTAGTCCCTATTTCTACTACATAATTATATTCCAACGTTCTATTCAGGTTTATTATTACTATATACTAGCATATTATAGTGCTAATTTATAACTCACTATTTACAGACATTATATCACTTTGCATTCCCATTTAACAGAACCAATTTACCTTAACTTTGATGAATGCAAAAAGAGGTCTAGCAAAAGCACTTAGAGCAATGATCAAGGCTGTTTTCTATTATTCACTATGCAGCCATGAATTTAATACAAGCTCTAGACACTGAGTTTCCTAATCTATAAAATGAGGGAGCTAGATCATATCTTTAAATTGTTTCTAGTGTTTAAATTTAATAATGTCATGAATAAACAAATGTCATTTTCCACACCTGACATGAATGCATTTATTGTTATATCTTTCAAAAATAAAAATTAAGCCCCTATAGAAATATTTGAAACATTTCTGATAGAAGAGCATGAATAGTTATACGACAACAAAACACTCTAGTATCTAGTTATTTTAGTTTTACACTCAGAAAAAAAAATTTACAGTAAACAATAAGCTATCCATTACACTCCTGGAAAGTTGAAATTATTACAAAGTTCACTCTTAGGTTCAGTTGAAACCTGGTGTTTCACATTTCTCCTCTTACCCTTTTAGAAAAATATAAAGCAAATCTTTCTCCATGTGGCTGCCCTTTGAAGAGTAGAGGACAGTTACAACATCTCTTAATTTATCTTCTTTCCTCCAGGCCAAACATTTGCAATTACTTCAACTATTCTGTATATCACATGGTTTTCAGACCCTTTACCACCCAAGCCATCCTCATTTGCATATACTACAATTTGGTCATCACTCTTTTAAAGTGGGCCTACAGAGAACTGAACATAAACTCTACTAGACATACACCAATATTTTGTTAGTGCTTCTTGAGTCTTGGACTTTTAAAAGACTGATGAAAGCTATATACATTCTTCAGAGAAAGAAGTTTTTATATATTTTTCTTTTATATTTTGTAAATGATCAATTGTTTTACAAACCCTGTGATGCTCATCCTGGACTTCATTTTAAGAAACCCTACCCTAGGTATATCTAGAGCACAGTAGGGCTACTGTTTATGATGATCTTTATACTACATTGTACTTAAATAAAGTGTCATATTCATCCTCTTAAAGCAAGTAAAGGGATAGAAATCATTAATTTAGTAGTAGGAAAACTAATATAATTGCTATACATGTTTTTGGGTATTTTTAACAAGAGACTTGTAGGAATTTAACTATAAAATTATTTTAACCTACCTATTTATATAACTAAATTTATTTAAGAGACATGTTAGCAAACATTGTGACTACTCTCCAAGTGCCAATTCACACTAATGCACCTATCAGTTCCAGGTAACATCTCAGATTATACATGTTAAACAGCAGGTTTATGATTCATTCTTAGCATGAGGAGCTGTCAAGCAAAAAAGATATAGTCATTCAGTCCAACACACTTTCACCCATGAGAGAGTTGTTTTCTGGTGTGCTAAATTCCATTGAATAGAGAATTTTAATTCCTTGTTGGAAGCTAAAGTTAAATTAGATATAATCACAGACTGAATAATAATCTGTTTAGGGTGATTTATTTTCTTAGGAACAATAATATTTTTGCTATGGCTAGTCATCAGACACAGAGAAAATGTGGCTGCAGGTGCCTCCTGCTTGGTAATCTATTATTGCTCTACTAAAAGCTTTGTAAAAAAAATTAGAAGATAAGAATTGGGAGGAAAATTTTCAAAACTATACAAGTAGTTGGTTTTTGGAACCTACTCTGTATCTCAGTGCAATGCTATTGTTGAAAGGAAATGAAAAGAGCCAGTCATAGTCCCACATGAGTAATCACAGGTTCCTGTCCTCAAGTCTTGCTAACCAATTTACAGTGATTTTTAAGTGTCTCAGATTGAATTATTGACTCTAATTCATCACTCCTGTCTGGATCCACTTCTCTGTCATGTGACTTTACAGTTTCTCTTTCTAAAAGCAGCATGTCACTTTGGGCTTGGTCATGTGACTTGTTTTGTTCAATGACATGTGGATGATAGAGATGGGATTCTAGTTGTAAGGCTAAGCCTTATAAAGGACCTCATGTTTCTCACGTTTCTGATTGCCCTCTTGTACCACTGTCACTAACATGAGAAAAGCATCCCTGAATAATAAGTTTATCTAAGACATACAGAGAAGACTCAGACTCAATCTGTATCTAAGAGCTGCCTAGTTGAGCCCAGCCCAGATCACCTGACCCCACTTGAACCATAGATATGTGAACAAAATTAATACTTACTATTGTATTCCACTGATATTCTGTTGTTGTTTGGTATACAGCAATAGCTGACTTTATATGATCTTTAAAAACTACAATATACTAACATCTTTGATTTTACAACATGCCCTTTTTTTCCATTATATATATAAATTATATGTCTGTATGTACACATAGAGAGATACACATGTGCATACACACATATTCAGCAAAAACTTCATGTGCCAGGCACTGTGTTAGACATAGGGTTTGCCATACCCACGTTTGCTTATTGCCTATTGGTTTGAGCTCCATAATTCTCTTACCCTGATGACCTAACTAAAAGTATAGTGGGGTGCCACAAAATCAGGCTAGGAAGAATTTTATTTCATTTATTTATAAGCATCTGATAGTATCCATCATCTCCAAAAAGCAATTTATAATAATATTCCCATAGCAATAGAAAAATGAAATGCTTATCCTTGGTACACTGTTCAGATAATTGAAGCTTACATCTCAAGTTCAGAAATTTGAAGTACATTGGCAGGAGATTGTATTACTCACTTCCTTGTAATCTCAAAGGATGTGAAACATAATTTAACCTTTCGTCAGTGACTCAAGACCATCATTATGAACTGTAGTTATTGTGCTCTGTGTAATACAGCTCTGTCTCTCTCTGCATTCCTCTTTCTTCTTCTTCTCACTGAAAGGCTGTCAATTGTCTATTCTTCTGCTGTCACTCAACCTGCCTCTGATAGTTCTCTTTGCCCTACCTGTATGCCCCTAACTGCTGCATCTCAACCAGATAATCAGCTTATTAAAAAGTATGCATTAATAAGAAGTGAAAGTCTCTGATTCTGGCACTCTGACATTCCAATGTTAAGTGCATAGTTTTTGGCCTTCACAATCCTTTCTAGCTAACTTTGTGGTTTAAGGCTCAATATTCCAGAAAAAAACAAGGCTACTGGATGAAAGTCTGACTTTGCAGGGGGTTAATGTCCCTTGCATTTTATTATGCTTTTTAAAAATATAATCTTACTTAATAATCACAAAACTATTCAAATAGCTGGGCCTAAATGGAATCTCACTCCAGTATGCAAGCAGAGAGCTTTCAATTCTCCAAATACTTTACTAAGATTACAGAAACTCAATAATTGGAAGTTCTAGAATCTCAAGTACCATGTAGGTATAATCAGTATCTCTCAAAAATAAGCACCTGAAATGAAATATGACTGTAGATATTGAGATGTGTCAGCTCATAAGCAAAGCATGAAGGGTAAAATAACACTCTTGAGTAGATTCAAAGGCTGGATGAACATTACCTACATTGAGATTTGGAATTTCTAGGTCAGTTGTATAGAATTTTATTTAACTAGCCAAATCAGACAAAACTATCCTATACTTACCTTGATTCACTTTTTAAGGCTATATTTGTCTTAATTTTTATTTCCCAGAATCAAATTATTATTTGCTCAGAAAACAAAATCAACGTGAAATATTTACTTGTCTATTTTCTTGGTATCACCAATTGTCACAGTGCTAAGGATTACTTCATTTCTGAATATGCTCCAGATGCTGTGATGTCTGATATTTTCATTAGTTTTTCTGGTCACATCTAACACAGTGCCTGGGACATAACAGGCACTCAATAAATGTCTAATGAATCAATGAACTTGTAAACTCATTAGATTTATAAATTATTTGCCTTGTTTCTTCCACTTACGGCTATTTAAGAATCAAAAAATAGAACTAGATTTAATAAACAATTTGCCTATCATTTACCAAGCTATTCGCATTAACTATAACTTCCATTACTAATTGCCTTCTGTATACAAAATATCCAACAATGGCACAGAAAGAAGAAAGCAGATGCAGGAAGAGAAAGCAAGTGGGAAAATCAGCACTTACCCTGAAGTAGAGTTAATTTTTCCAAACACATTGTTTTTGGCTTTGGGTCACATAATAACTGTTTCTGTGCTCTCTTTAACTGTACATTGCATGTCAGCACCACCGACAAAATGCAAAAAAAAACAACATTCCTTTGGCTTCTCTCCATATAGTCTATGAACATAACCATAAAATGGGTTTAAATGCCCTCACAAAAGCATATTTCAGCTGTGGGCTCCATTTGCCATATATGGGGCTTTTTGGAAACAGTTCTGAGAGAAGGTCTCAGCGATGATGGTTTGGGAAAGGTCTAGGCTATCTGTCTAATTATTACCTCTGAGGGAACTTAAAACTTTATGATATGAGGTAACTTGAATTGTCAGTTGATATTCTCTTGAACCTTTATAGCTCTCTGAACAATTGAAATGCAACTGGCAGACATTTGCATATACTGTACATATTTAAAATCAGCAACTATATCTATAATCAGTCCTCCAACAATTAAACATCATTCATCCTAAATTCAGTTATTTTCTAGGATATCAAAATCATCTATTTTCTACTTGTAGTTATTGTTTAAAGAGATCATATGGTGAATTCTTTAAAATATTTTTTTTCATTTTTTATTACTAGAAATGATCACATATGAAAAGAAACTAAGGACACATGCCAACTCAATGTAATATGGTCTCCTGGACTAGATCCTGGAACAGAAAGAGGACATTAATGTAGAAACTGCAAATTGGTACAGCTTCTATGGAAAAGAATCTGGAAGTTCCTCAAAAAATTAAAAATGGATATACTTTTTGACCCAGCAATTACACTTCTGGGTATTTATCCAGAAAATCAAAGCAATAATTTGTAAAGATCTATGCACCCCTATGTTCATGGCAGTGCTATTCACAATAATTAAGATATGGAAGCAACCTAAATGGCCCTCAAATGATGATTAGATAAAATAGTTATGGTTCATATATATAATGGAATATTACTCAGCCATAAAAAAGATGAAATCCTACCATTTGCAATGACATGGTTGGACCTAGAGGTTATTATGCCGAGTGAAATAAGTCAGAGAAAGATACATACCATATGATTTCATTTACATGCAGAACCTAAGAAACAAAAAGAACAAACAAATCAAAAACAGATTTACAGATACAGAGGACAATCTGGTGACTGCCAGAAGGGAGGGTATTTGGTGGGGTGGGAGAAAAGGGTGAAGGGTGCTTAAAGAAGTACAAATTAGAAGTTAATATATGGTCACAGGGATGAGGAGCACAGGATAGGAAATGGAGTCAGTAGTATTGTAATGGCTAGGTGGAGAGCCAGAGCGAAGATAGAATAATAAGGGGATTATTTCATAAACCATATAAATGTCTAACTAATGTACTGCATACTTGAAACTAATAATAAAATAAAATATTTCAAAAAAACTTGGGAAATTCAAGTAAATTCTGGAGTTTAGTTAATAGTATAGTACCAATGTTGTCTTAGTTTTGACAAATGCATATTTGGGCAAACTGGGAAAAGCCATACCATCTTTGCAACTTTTCTGTAACTTTAAAGTTATTCCGAAATAAAAAGTTTTTTTTTTAAATTACAAGGTCTAAAGCAATAAATATGAGGAAGAGAAATAAAAGTTTAGTATTTTTGTTTTCTATATGCCAGATATACCAGGCTAAATATCATATATGTATATTCCCAATTCAATCTCCATGATACTCTGAAAGATAGATCCTATTATTAACTCCATTTCACTGATGAGGAAAGTAAAAATTAGAGAAGTAAAATAACTTGTCCAAAGACATACAGATAGGAAGTAGCAGAGACAAGATTGGAAGCCTGATATCAAGATGAAACCAAAGTTAGAATCTTAACCACTACACTATACCACTCCCACCAAAGAATTTAGCTTTTATTCATGAGACTTCAGACTGCTTAACATACTGCTATGGTGACATGTTTAAATAAATGCTATCTTCAGGAAAGATTTTGTATTTACTAAGTCTCATTTCTAATAGCCAATACTTGCTATATCAACTGAGACTGTTGTTGTTTGTTGTTGTTGTTGTTGTTGTTGTTGTTGTTGGTTTGTTTGTTTTATTTGTACTACTGTTTCTCTTAGCTGTCAGCTATCTCTTTCATTTCACATTTCCACACTTATATGTGCCCCTTACTCCATGTGGAACTGTGTGAAAATCCATCTTCCAGTCTCATGAGAACTATCAAGCCTATCTGTAGTACCCACTTAGAACACTGCATTAGTGTACACTAGGAGCTGATTCCCATAGTAACTGAATCATGTTATGCAAAACTGCCCTTGCTTCTTGTGTTCATCTATGCATGAGTGTCTCAGGGATTAATTTTTTTTTAATTTGCCCTCTGTCCCTAAGATTAGGTATCATAATTCCTAGTTATATTAAAAATCTCCCCTATGGTCACTGGTGATATCATACTGGCATTGTTCACCACCCAAGACACACTGACCAGTTGTAACATATCTTCCTCAATGCCCTCTCTTGAAATTCCAGTGTCAAGATTGCCTGGTCTTTGCTATCAGTGTGAGTTATCACATTCTTATGGTTTCAAGAGGAAAGGAAGATGTTCTGGATAAAAGGCCTTAGGGAAATGTTATCCTTTGGAAACTGCTCCACATTTGAAGCTGTTTCTTTTCTCCTCCAGCTGCAGGTAACAGAGCAAAATGGCCACTTATATATAAACTGCAACTCAAAATCTAACCACTGCTTCTCCAAAATAAAGGCACTTCTCAGTATTTTAAAGCTTCTAAGTTACTATTTCCTTTCTTCACTACACACACACACACACACACACACACACACACACACACACACAGTCTATAATCTACAGAGTATGAAATGCTAGCCCAGCCAACAAATATGTTCATGCTATCCATCAGCAGTATATAGTCAGTGGAACAGCTTTGACACAAGAGGAAAGGAATATCTTTCCAGATGCAGGGATTTTCTATGAGAAAGTTAGTACAGTAAGGTCTCAGCCAGTTGATACTTCTCCTCATTTTAGTATTTGGCAGGTTAATTTCACTAAAGATGTCTAAGGGCTCTGCCTGCTCTGACATTATAATAGTTCAACAACTGGGAAGACAAAGCCAAAGTTCAGTTCAGATGATGGCCAGTACCTGGACAATGGTCCCAAACTTGTTCTGTTAGCCCGGTATATTTGAAACACTAATTGGCATGCAAAAGAGAAAAAAATAAAAATTTGCCACTCCAACATATTTAGTCTTCTCCCAATACTTCCTATCAGTCAGAGTAGTCTAACTTTTTCTCTTTGAATTGCGTCACTCACTCCAACTTTCACATCTTTATCCACAATATTATCCCCTTTGGGTAGTTCTTTTCTTTTCTACCCAAATTCTATCCTTCCTAAAAGCAAAACCTAATATTTTCAAAACCAAGTTTTACTAATTTCTGCCAGCCAGTGATCTTTCTCTCCTTTGAACTCTAATAGCACTGTGAAAAAAACTCATAATTCTTTTGTTTAATTGTTTGTTCAAACTGTGCTCTATGTTTCAGTTGGGTCTTTTTTAAAGGTTTTTCTGATTGTAATCCAAGACTTTTCTGAAGTAAAACAAGTCTTCTAATTAACGATAAAGTACCTTTATATTTGAGATAAAGGAACAAAAAGGGTTCTTATTCTACTCCAAAAAAAATGTTAAAATTAGATTTAGCACAAAAGAAATCCCAGCTCTGACTAAAGAAACTTCAAAACCAGCCTTGGAGGTGCTCTGAAGAAGGCATCCTAATGTTTTCTGGCATTCTCTTTATTATTCTTATTAATGGTAGTAGTGTTAGTATTGGTATCATTAGAGATGCTGTTGTTAAAAACAAAATAAAGCTAGGTTTTCTGCTGCAGAAGTGAGAGTTTTGGCAAAAGCAAAATAATCCCCTTATTTTGTGAAGGTCATAGGCCATTTTACCTGAGAGAGATATCTAAAGATATAAGGTACTTCTTTTTCTGATCAGTCAGGAAGAAATAGGGAGCTTTTTCTTGATTAAGATAAACTAACATGAAGTGTTTAATAATCCACTGCAAGGGTGTAAATCTTTTCAAAACAATATCTTAGACTAGCACATTGATTTTCTTAAGCCTGCTAACTACTCTTAAAGGTACAAGCAAATAGTTCAGATCAAACATTTAATTAATATTTATTGAGCAACATCATGTACAAGGCATTGTGCTAGATATTATAGAGGACACAGGGAAAATAACACACCTAGGAATGAGCTTATACTTTTATGTAGGGAGCTTTTGTTGGAAGGAAGTAAAGAACGGAGAAGAGGAGGGATTTACAGGACATAAATTTAAAAATCCTTGACTTTTCTTTCATTCATCATGCTCTTTTAAACAAAATCTGTCACCTCCTTTACACAACTTTTACCCTGGCTACATTTTTATGCCTTTCCAAGCTGTCCTATACATATTTGCCACAGTAATCTTTATACTACACATACTCTGTGATTCAGTGGCACCAAATTAGTGTCAGAATCACATGTTTCTGGACTTTCCCATGGTGTTCCCTCTGTCCATATTTCCTTTAAGACTTGACCAAAAATCACTTTCAAAAGTAAAATATTTCTGACACTTGTGGGCAAAATAGTCCTTCCACTATTGTCTCATAGCACCTAACAAGTAACTAGATTAGCACTCAGTAAACTATATGGGAATTATTTGCTTATATTCCATCTTTCTCTGTTCAAACAGTTGTGTAAGACATAAACCACTCTAGCACTTTTAAGCAGAAAGTAATGTAACACAAGGGGTTAGGTACTCATAAGATCTTTGGAAGTGATGGAGGTGTAGGTTCTTGGTTTGGGCTGCCATGAATAACTACCAGAACACCACACCTGGCTGGCCTCTCAGAGAATATTTGCCAGTATTAGGAAACTCGAGAATCAAGAGGCCACATTGGAACAACTAAGATTTAAAACACACTACTACACTACATGTAATCCAGACAAGATGTATATAGTCACCATCATACTGCCTCTAGGCCCCATATAGCAGACTATACTCAAGGAGGCTGCTTCAGAAATGCTATCTCCATAGCTGTTATTGAGAGCAATGGCTAGAACAGTGAGATGGCCACTGCCTCATTTCTGCCTCTAAATCCCATGTGACTACACATATTTGGGGATAGAAGCAATTCCCTAGCTATAAGAGACTCTGAAATATATATTTGTAATTTTCAAAATTTGGCAATATAGAAAAACAAACCAGAAAGAAGTGGGAGTAGATACTGACAATCTACTATAAGTAACATGTATCTTTAGCCCTGGAAATAGTTTTTAACTCATAAAATGTACTTAATAAACACTTGTTGAATTCATTAATCCTGAATGTAAAAATATTATGAAGGTTGTAGGTATTTTTAAGCTGTATTTGTTTCTTGCTTTCTCTGTTTTTCTGATTACAAAAATTATTTATTTTAGAAAAATGCTTACCTTCACATTTATAAGAAGTAAAATACAAAATGACCTGAATGTAAAATAAGCAGATATTCATTAAATGAAGTATGACAATATATTATGCAGTCAGTAAAATTATTTAGATCTCTCTGTGACATGGGAATATATTCATGATTTATGTGGAAAAAGAAGTTTCAATCTATCACACCTCAAAAATAAATTCCATGTGAAATAAAGGTATAAATATGAGAAGGAAAACTTTAAATTTTTTAAAATTTTGAAAGTGGAAAAATATTCTCAAGATAGAAAAATTTCAAAATAAGACTATAAACAAGCACATTCCATAAAGGAAACTGTAAATCTGACTCCATTAAAAGGTGGAAATTTCGGCAAGAAGGGAAAAAAATGGTGCAGATGATAGAGGCTCTGTTCATCTATCTGGCAACCAAATCAAAGTTGTTATGGAAACAAGAAGCAGCAGCAAGAAAAAATCACCTTGGACCCAGATGAACAAGCCAAACAATTGAGGAGAAATTCAAGAAGCACCCTGAAATGGCAGAGGGTAGGACAGGGTGAGGACACAAGGCTGCCCAGCCCAAGTGACTGAGATGGAGGCTGTGGTAGCAGCAGCTGCAGTGTCAGAAGCCTCTTAAAGGGGTTGCATCCATAAACAGATTTCTCATTTATGGACCTGAGCACCAGTGCCAATTTGGCTGTGTGTGGGGTGCACCAGGAACTTACAGGGAGGCATTGTCAGAGTGAGGGCTGAGGAGAGACTCACTATACAGAAGTGCCTACAGTAGCCATTGTTCCCTGTTGTGTCCTCCCTGCTCCCAGTACATAGACAGTGCTGCCATAGCTGTGATGTCATCAAACTGGATAACAGAGGTCGTTCCACTCATAGGATTCTGTGAAACCCTGCCTCCCCCATCTCAAGGCTCCACCCAAGCCACATCAAGGTATATTCTCAGCAAGTCAGATGCTCCTTGCTGAGTAGCACCTAGACTCACACTGGAAGCAGCTGGCCTCAGTTTCTTGTGTGGCCTTTTGAGGCAACTATAAGCACAGCATCTGTGGAATGCTTGCTTAATTTTAACAGGTGGCCCCAGAGGTGCAGAGTCTTGGGCTAAATGTGGCCTGCAGCTGAAACCCTCTCAGGATGATGCCATTGGACACCTACTTCTCCAATTCACACTAAGACCGGGAGACTTAAGAATTTTGCTTAGTACGTAGAAACAGACACAGAAAGGAAGCCAAAATAGGAAGACAAAGAAGCAGAAACTATGTGGAAGAACAGAACAGAGATCTGGATATAATGGAGTCAAGTAATCTAACAGATGCAAAATTCAAAACACTAGTTATAAAGATGCTCAGCGAACTTTTGGGAAGTGTAGATAATTCAATGCGAACTTCAACAAAGAGATAAATATTGAAATGGAAATTATAAAAGGGAATGAGTCTGAAATGAAAAACATATTATCTTAGATGAGAACTACATTAAATGGAATAAACAAAGTGAATAAAGAAAAGGATTAAATGCCCCATCTAGAGGATGGGAAAGCCAAGAACACTTGATCAGAATGGCAAGAGATAAGATGTCAAGACTATTAAAATAATTTAAGGAGCTTATGGAACACAATTAAGGGTCCAAATATCCTTCCGATTGGCAAAACTGAAGAAAATCAAGATGTTGAACAGCCATTTTAAGAAATAATGATGGAAAACTTCCCTAACCTGGTGAAGGAAATGGACATAAAACCCCATGAAGCTCAAAGAATTCCGAAAATCAGGGATCCAAAGAGGCCCACACCAAGATACATCATAATTAAAATGCCATAGTTTAAATGCAAAGAAAGAATATTGAAAGCAGTAAGAGAAAAACAAATAGTTACTCATACAGAAACACCCAAAGGCTGGCAGATGGTTTCTCAAAACAAATTATGCGGACAGAAGGGCTTGGCACAAAATATTTAACAGATTGAAGATCTGGGATCTATAATCAAAGATACTTTATCCATCAAAGCTATCATTTAGATTCAAAGGACAGATAAAGACCTTCCTGGACAAAAATAAGCTAAAGGAATTAATCACCACCAAGACAGTATTACAGAAAATATTGGAGGGACTTCTTTAAGAAGAAGTCAGAAACAGGAATAAAGAATGGTAACTACATTCTTATCAATAAGTACCTTAAATGAAAAAGAATTAAGTCCTTCAACCAAAAGGTAGAATGGCTGAAAAAATAAGAAAACAAGATCCATACATATGCTACCTGCAAAAGACTCACATCAGATTAAAAGACACACAGAGACTGAAAGGAAAGGAATGAAAAAAGATATTACTATGATGGACATAGAAGGTATTTAAGTCAGACAGAGAAAGATAAACACTATATGATTTCACTTATATGCAGAATCTAAGGAATAAAAATAACAAACTAATCAAAAACAGACTCATAAATATAGTGTATAATTTGGTGATGGACAGAGGGAAGGGGACTTGGGGGCCTTGGAGAATAGGGTGAAGGGTTAAAAAAATGTAAATTAGTAGCAGATGGATAGGCACAAGGATGAGGAGTACAGCATGAGGATGCATTTAGCATTAATATATTGGCTAGGTGGAGGGTCAGGGAAGAAGGGAGAAATTGAGGGGATCATTTTACAAACTATATAGATGTCTACCCAATGTACTATTTACTGGAAACTAAGTAAAATAAATAAATTTTCAAAATAAAATAAAATAAAAATGAAAAGGTGGAAACATCTATACAATGAAGTAGCGAGATAAACTACACATACCAATCAAGGATTATGATCAAGGTTATACCAAAAAATAAAAAATAATCATAAGAAAACACAAGCGGCCCAATAGAAAAAAATGCGCAAATGATATCAACAAGTTATTCACAGATTTTTTTTAAGATAGGCCATAAGTGTTTGAAAAGTTGTTAAATCTCAATAATAATCAGGGAAATTCAAATTAAAATTACAAAGAGATATCACTATAAGCAAACAAACTGCCTAAATTTTTAAGTTTAAAGTTGCCAAATGTTAACAAAAATATGTAACCACAGAAAATCACACATGCACTGGTTAACAGTATCATTTTATATAACAATATTTCAGAGTAATTTGGCTATATTTTTAAAGTTCAAAGCATATGCCTTGTAGTCAGATAACACCCCAGATCAGAGGTCAGCAAACTTTTTTTGTGAAGGACCATTTCGTAAATAGTTTTCACAGTCCATACAAGCTCTGTCTCAGCTACTCAACTCTGTCACTGAGGCATGAA
>SSHV01011983.1:58512-70141 GCA_009793145.1 Cynopterus brachyotis | reverse complement strand
AAAAACTCTGTTGTATATAAGAAATGTATCTGGGTAAAATAATTGTTTAAAAATATTTTCAGGAATTTATATAAAAATATTTATAAAAAATAGGCAATGAGCCAGATTTAGTATATAATACATAGTTTCTTGATCTCTGCCTAGAGAAATCATCACATATATACACAAAGAAGGAAGGAGGAAAAAACACAGCAATATTTACAATAGTGGAAGATTGGAAATGATCTCAATGTTCACCAACAATACAATATAAAAATAAAGTGTGTTAAAGATATAAAATGGAATACAACACTGCAGGTAAAATGAATGAGCCCATTAAGTTTAATGATATAGTCAAAACTTAAAATTACAATATTACCAAAGCATTATACAGATTTAATGCAATCTCCATCAAAATCCCACCACCACTTTTTAAAGAAATAGAACAAAAAATCATCAGATTTGTATGGAAGCACAAATGGCCCTCAGTTGAAAAAAGCCATCTTTAGGGAAAAAAATCAAAAAACAAAAAACAAACAAACAAACAAACAAAAAACAAAACTAAAGGCATCGCTCTACCTGACTTCAAATTATACTACAAAGCAACAATAATCAAAACAGCATGATATTGGCAGAAAAACAGTGACACAGACCAGTGGAATAGAATCTAAAATCCAGGCATAAACCCATATTTATATGGGCAAATAGTTTTTGACAAAAGAGCCAAAAACATACAGAAAGGAAAGCCTCTACAATAAATAGTACTGGAAAAGCTGAAAAGCCACCTGCAAAAGAATAAAAGTAGATTATTATCTATCACCACACACCAAAATTAACTCAATATGGATTAAGGTCTCAAATAAGACCTGAAACAATAAAATGCATAGAAGAAAACATAGGAATTAAACTCATAGATCTTGGACTTTAAAAAGGATTTTATGAATTGAACTCAAAGGCTAGGGGAGTAAAAGTGAAAATAAATGAATGGGACTATATCAAACTAAAAAGCTTCTACATAGCAAAAGAAACCATCAACAAAGGTAAAGAGACAACAATCCAAATGGTAAAATATATTTGCAAGCAATGCCTCTGATATGAGACTAATATTTAAAATATAGAAAGAAATCATACAACTCAATAACAACAACGACAAAAAAAAAAAAAACGATCCCTTTAAAATGTGGGCAGACGATCTGAGCAGACACTTCTCCCTAGAGGACATACAAATGGCCAACAAACATATGAAAAGATGCTCAACATCACTAGCTATTAATAAAATGCAAATCAAAACCACAATGAGATACCATTTCACACCTGTTAGAATAGCTGTTACCAACAGGACAAATATGTTACAGAGAATGCAGAGAGGATGAAGAGAAAATGGTACCCTCTTACACTCTTGGTGGGACTGTAAATTGGTACAGCCACTATGGAAAACAGTATGAAGTTTCCTCAAAAACTAAGAATTGATCTACCATATGATCCATCAATCTCTCTACTGGTTATTTATCATAAAGCCTTGAAAACAGGTATCCGAAAAGATATTTTCACACTGATATTCATAGCAGAATTATTGACAGTGGCCAGGACATGAAAGTAACCAAAATGTCCTATAATAGATGATTGGCTAAAGAAGTGGTCATACATATATACAATGGGATATTACTTAGCAATAGAAAGAGATGAAATACTGCCATTTGTGACAATATGGATGAACATTGAGATTGTTATGGTAAGCAAAACAAGCCAGACAGAAAAAGTAAAAAACCATATGATATCACTTATATGTGGGATATAAACCTAAAAGCAACAAACAGACACGACAAACAAACAGAGACTTATGAACATGGAGAATAAACTAATGGCTACCAGACAGTGGAGGAGAGGTTGGAGGGTTGTACTAAATGAGGTAAAAGGGGTCAAATATGTGGTGGCAGAAAGATATTTAACTATGGTAGGTAAACACACAAATATATATATATATATATATATATATATGCCTTGCTGTTGACTTGTATGATTGAAACAGTGGATTTCATTAACCAGTGTCACCATAATAAAAATAAAAATATATAAATAAAATAAAAAAGAAACAAAAAGTGAGATTGGGTAAAAAATGCAAGTATATATGTATATAAAGTTTATAATATAAAAAGCCATAGGTATTGGCTTTATGAATGATTTTAATTTTGTTCACTGTGCTTTCCTATATTGCCAGTTCTTAACAAGTAATGTATATTCATATTAATTTAAAGCATACATTCACTATAGAATATTTGGAAAGCAAATCGAAATACTCTATGAAAAAAATCATCCATAATCTCACTATCTTCCTGAAAAACACAAAATTTACATTTTTGTCATAATTCCTTTTATTATAGTTTTCTGTGTCCCTCATCTGTCCTTTCATAGTTGAGATGGTATGAATATATACTTTGTTTGCTTTTATTCATTTACTCTTAGGATTCCTCCATGCTATTTTAAATTCTTTATAAGCACCATTTTTATAGTAGTAGATTGTTTGTATGTTTGTAAATCTGAAACTATAAACCACTTCTCTAGAAATTCTGGAATATATTTACCTACCAAATTCATAATATGAGCCTCAAAGTGCACAGCTTCTATGCATTCTATATATTGATCGAGGATCAATGAGGCATCTGTCAGTTCTATTCCTGCCAGCATTCCACAACTATTAGATCACCCACTTAAATAAACAAAATATTAAGACTTTTTAAGCTGTATTTAAGAATGAATCCATTAGAGGCAGTCTCAGTACATTAGCAAACTTCTTTGGACTCACATAATCCTCTGGTAAAATAAGCTAGTGCTTAAATTTTTTTTTCATGCTCTTGGTTCAATAGGTTAGAAGTTGGCAGTTGTCATGGTACATATCATGAGCTGGTGGCCTCTGTCAGGGACACTGAACATGCTTTGCAAACCTCTCACCACATGCAAGAAAAGGTGACATTTTGAAGGACGGTGTTATGGTGTAATCGCCCAGAAAATCATCAGTGCCCATGGGCACCATAACATTTTATTGCAGTGGAACTATCATCTACAACCTTAAAGTTTGTCATTTTTTAGAACCAAATTCAGTAGTCTGTCATTCCCTAGGTGTTATTTTAAAAGGTTATTGATATCTTGCTGTGAAATAATGTGATAAATATAAATAAGATACTTTGAAACTGCTACTTTATTAATTCAGTTGTTATTGTTTCTTATAATAGTACATATGCTTGGGTCATTTAAATTATTTCCTTTTCTTAAGCAAAGTAGAATAACTTTGCCTCTTTAGACTATAATACAGAAATTAACAAAAACATAATATAGCTGGAGATCGTATTTTGAATGGATCACTCTCCAACATCCATAGATTGCTAAATAAGTCCCTAGTCATCACTTGGCCTTTGTCATACCAACATCCCTACTGGCCCTCCCATACCTTCCAACTGCTTTTGACTTACCACCTTCCTGAATATTGATAGTTCCCTTGTTAGCACAAGAATAATCTGAACACACATCTTGAATTTTAGCCACTTAAGCCACTTACCTTACCAATAATCTATGTGAAAGAAAGAATTGTGTCTTATTCATCCTTATAACCCCAGCAAGTGCCTAGAAGAGTGCGTGTGATACATAGTAGGAAACAATGAAGCCTTGCTAAACTGAATTGCAAATACCCAGGAAAAAAATTCACAATTACATTTTATTAGTTACGAAGTGTGTTGAGCTAAGAAGCATAATTGGTGGCATGTGTGTGTGGGGGGTAGATCACACCAAGTAATGATTTAAAATATTATTTTACTTCTGAAGATTATTTGTGTCCTTAAAAAATTCATCTGTTGAAACCTATTCTGATGATATTTGGAGGTAGAGATTTTGGGAGGTAATTAGATTATGAAGGTAGAGCCCTTATAACAAAGAACCCATGGAGCTTCCTTTCTCCTTTCAGCATGTGAGGACACAGTGAAAAGTTGCCATCCATGAACCAAGAATCTGCCATTACATTACCTTCACCTTAGACTTTCAGCATCCAGAACAGTATAAAATAAATGTTTTCAAGTTATTCAGTCCAAAGTATTTTGTAATAGCTGTCCAAAAAGAATAAGACATTTATCACATAAAATATGTTTCCTTTATGGAATGTGAAACCCTGTATTATTTCTATATCTCAATTCAAAGGAATGTAAAGACTTTCTTAATAATATATACATCTCAGGGCTTCTGGTCAAGATGGTGGAGTAGGAAGGCTATAATTCATGATGGTGTAGAAAGTAATGTCTGTACACACCTCCTCTAGTGACCACACCAAAATTATAATAAAACTATAGAGTAACTAGTACATGAAGTCACCAGAGATCTGGCTGAGCAGAAGCCCTACAAGTAGTTCACTTCAAATAACAGGTTACCTCAAAATGGTAGGAGGAGCAGATATGTGAAATGCCCATGTCTCACAACCACGTGTGGTGATTGAGAATCAGGAGGGCTATCTTGGATGCAGAGCCCACTCCCTTATCTAAGGAGTGAGGGGTCCCAGCTACACACTGGTCTTCCCCAGCCCAAGGTTCCAGTGCCAGGAAGAGAAGTCGCCACAACTTCTGGCTGTGAAAACCAGTAGAAGTTGCATCTGAGTGAGAGGGAGGGCTGCAGGAAGCAGAGACCTTCCTCTTTAAGGGCCCACACTGGTACTTACTCACTGACAAACTCACTCATTCTGAGCTCCAGCACTGGGGCAGCAACTTGAAGGGCGCCAGGGATACATAGGAAGACACCGAGCTGTTGGGCTTCAGAGCGAGGGATGGAGGAGTGGTTTGACCCAAACAGAGGCACAGGTAGAAGCCATTGTTCCTTTGTTGAGCCCTATCTCTTCCTTTCCTGCAGATGCAGACACCATGAATCTGGATAACACAGGTAGTTCCACCCCGGGGATTCCCTGAGACTTCTCTCTCAAATTGGGGGCCCACCCAAGCAACTTCCAGTGGTTTATTCTGTTTAAGTGGGCTTTCTTGGCTCTTGCTGCAACATTGCATAAAATCTCTCAAAGGCTCACAAAACCTAAAGAAGCAGCATCTGGCCTTGTTATGCCCTGTACCTCTTGCTAAGCAGCCCCAAACCCTGCACTAGTGGCAGCCAACTTCAGTTTCGGACTTGACCCCTTGAGGTACCTATAAGCCCAGCATGGATGGTAGCCATATATGGATTGCTTGGTTACTATTACCAGGTGGCCCCAGAGGTTCACAGGCTGAAGCTGAACTTGGCCTGCAGCTGGACCCCTCTCAGGTCTGTGCCAAGGGGCCCCAAAGCACAGCTACTATATAAAGTCACTCTACTAAGAATGGGAGACATGGAAGCTCTATCTAATACATAGAAACAGACACAGGAAGGCAGCGAAAATGTGGAAACAGAGAAACACATCCCACTTGAAAGAACAGAACCAAGCTTCATAAAAAGAATTCACTAAAATGAAGACAAGCAATGTACAAGATACAGAGTTCAAAACACTGGTTATAAGGATGCTCAATGAACTTAGCAGAAGTGTAGATGAAATCAGTGAGAACTTCAACAAAAAGATTTTTTAAAAATATAAAAATAAAGATGGAAATTATAAAAGGGAACCAGTGAGAAATGAAGAACACATTATCTGATATGAAGATTATATTAGAGAGAATTTTCAGAGTGGACGAAGAAGAGAATTAAACCACCAATATAAAAGATGGGGAAGCCAAGGCCACCCAAAAGGAACAGCAAGAAAAAAGAAGCCAAGAATATAATAATCATTTAAGGAATCTTTTGGACAAAATTAACTGTACAAATATCCTTGCAATTGGGGTACCTGAAGGAGGAGAGGAAGAATAAGAAGTTGAAAAGCTATATGAAAAATTAATGATGGAAAACTTCTCTAATCTGGTAAAGAAAGTAAACATACAACACTAGGAAGCTCAGAGTTCCAAAAAAGAAGAACCCAAAGGATCCCACACCAAGACACATAATATTGAAAATGCCGAAGTTTAAATATAAAGAGAGAATCTTCAAACAGCAAGAGAAAAGCAGTTAGTTATCCACAAGGGAGCTCCCTTAAGATGGGCAGCAGATTTCTCAAAAGAAACTATGAAGGACAGAAGTGCTTGGCACAAAACATTTGATGTGGTGAAAACCTAGGATATACAACTAACATTACTCTATCCAATAAAGCTATCATTTAGAGTCAAAGGACAGATACAGAGCTTTCCAGAAAAGAAAAACCTAAAGGAGACAGTTCATCATCACCAGGCCAGCATTATAGGAAATGTTGGAGGCACTTCATTAGAAGAAAAAAAAATGTAGCAAAATAAGAATAAAAAAATAGCAATAACTACATATCTATTACCAAGTACTTCAAATGAAAAATAATTAAGTGCTCCAGGGCTCAATAGAGAGGGTGGTAGAATGAATATGAAAACAAGGCCCCTATATATACTCTCTACAAGATACTCACTTCAGATTAAAACACACTCACAGATTAAAAGTAAGGGTATGGGAAAAGATATTGAATGATGGCCCTAAAAGTAGTGTGCTGAGTGGAGCAAGTCAGATAGAAGAAGACAACTGCCATGATTGCATGTATATGTGAAATATAAAGAACAAAATAAACTAACAGAAACAAACTTATAGATACAGAGAACACATTGAGTGTTATCACATGGGAGGGGGTAGAGGGGCTTGGTGAAAAAGTGGATTAAGAAGTACAAATTGGTAGTTACTAATTGTCTTAGAGATAGAAAGTATAGCATAAGGAATATAGTCAATAATATTGTAATAACTATGTGTGGTCTTAGAAAAGCACTAGATTTATCGGGGTGGTCACTTTGTGAGTTAAATAGATGACTAAGCGCTTGTTCTACACCTGAAACTAATATACCATTGTATGCTAACTATTACTAAAAAAATAACAGACTGAATCGCCTGGCTTTAGGGCAGGGGCTGGAAGGACATATTTCTTCCAGACAGTAGTGCTGACAGAAGACATTATTTTATTATTTGTTGAGCACCTTCTCCACTCTCAGTGTTCAGATGCAGGCAGGTCATCATATCTAAGTATGCATTAACCTGATTAACATTAGTCTCCCTGCCCTAGTGATTGCCTGATACTACACCCCATACAAATTTCCAGCCCACCAAAACTGCTTCTAGAGAATCTTCCATATAAAAAGCCTGTCTTGGCTCATTCTTCAGACTCTCTTAAAATCTCTCAAAGGTTCACAAAACCCAAGCAAATGGCACCTGACCTCATCATGCCCCATATCTCTTGCTGAGCAGCCCCAGGCCTGGCACTGATGGCAGCTGGTCTTGGTTCACTGCTTGTTCTCTCAAGACACCTCCAAGCCCAGTGCATGTGGTAGCCATCTGCAGATTACCTGGTGATTCTTGTCAGTTGTCTCTGGGAGGGCCAAGGCTGCAGCTGAGCTTGGCCTACAGTGGGGCCTTCCCAGGAGCCCTGGGATTAGCATTCCTGGTGGCCATCTTCGACAGAGCTGAAGTAGCACCCAGGGTTGCCCTAGGATGACACATCCATAAAGCAGACTGAGAAAGCACCAAAGCCTTGCTAAAGTGAATCCTTTTTCATAGGGACAGTTCCTCAATACCCAAGCCTCAAAATCAATCAGCTGGATTACCAAGGGAGAATCAACAGTATGTTAGATGAAACAGAGGATTGAATTAGCAATTTAGAAGTAATGTAGTAGAAGACACCCAATCAGAAGAGCAACAAGAAAAAATAATCCAAAAAAAAAAAAGTGAAGATAGTTTAAGGGACCTCTGGGACAAGATCAAGCATACCAACAACATTTGTATCATAGGGATACAAGAAGAAGAGAGAAAGCAAGGAATTTAACACCTATTTCAAGAAATAATAATGAAAAACTTCCCTATCCTGGCAAAGGAAAGAGACACAGAAGCCCCAGAAGCACAGAGAGTCCCAAACAAAATGAATCCAAAGGGCCCACACCAAGGCATATTGTAATTAAAATGTTAAAGATTAAAGACAAAGAGAAAATCTTAAAAAGCTGCAAAAGAAGAGCATTCAGTAAACTATAAGGGAATTCGCATAAAACTGTCTCAGTCTCAGTCTATGTCAGTATTATCGCCACTTTTTGTATCATTTTCTCAAATTCCCCTGGGCTCCATGGTGCATGGTCTCAGAGGATATGAAGTAGGGGCCCTCTGGGTTGAGGGTTCGGGGCTGTGGCTCAGCCTAGGCTTCACAACCAGGGCTTCTAAAAATAAACTGTTGTTTCTTTGCTGTCCTGCTACTCTGCTTTCTGCCTTGATGACCTGGCCTTGCCACCAGCTGTGTGGAACTCACAGCACTCCCAGGCAGGCTGTTCAGGGAATTTGCTGCACTTCCTCCTATAGGGAGCTCTGGTGGCTGCCAGATGCAACTTCTTTATTTCTCCCAGTCCACCACCTGATATCCAGGGTTCTGGATATCATGTGGTCACTGTTATGCACAAATCTCATGCTCAGACAGCTGGTGCACAGTTTGGGTGTTTTTTCTTGAATTTTAAATGTTCAGCTTATTGTTGTTTCAAGTGGAGAGATATGAGAAGTCTCTCATTTCACCATGTTTCTCCAAACTCTCTTGTCTTCTATTTAGAACTTGGATATTCAAGTTCTATGCATAGAACAAAGTGGATCTTAGGAGGGCATGGAGTAGGTGTCAAGGCTGCACACAGCCACTGCTCCTAGTGCCACCATCAGTGCCAGTTACTGCAATTTTATTATTCATATTTTTTATCTTTTTTTTTTCTCCTTTAAGAAGTGCATCCAAATATCCTCTAATACTAGCTTGGTGGTGATGAACAACTTTATCTTTTTCTCATCTGGAAAGCTCTTTATCTGTACTTTGACTCTGAAGGATAGCTTTCTGAGTAATCTTTATTGTAGGCCCTTGCTTTTCAGCACTTTGACCATTTCAAACCAATCCTTCTGGCCTAGGGAACTGAATACAGCAATGTATTAAAAGGATTATACATGATGATCAATTGGGTTTTCTCCAAGAATCACAGGGATATTTCAACATAGGCAAATCAATTAATGTGATACACCATATAAACATATTAAAAAATAAGTATCATATGATTACATTAATAAATGCCCAAAAAAGCCTTTGACAAGATACAGCATCCATTTATGATCAAAACACTTAACAAAATGAATATAGAAGGAAAGTACCATAACATAATGAACGCCATATATGACAAACCCTCAGCCAACATTATACTTAATTGTGAAAAACTAAAAACAATCCCTCTAAGATCAGGAATAAAGCAAGGCTGTCTACTATCACCACTATTATTCAATATAACATTGTAGGTCCTAGCAAGTGTCATCAGGCAAGGGAAAGATATAAAAATCATCTAAATAACTAATGAAGAAGTCAAATTGTCACTATTCACAGATTTCTTAATTCTCTATATAGGAACTCTAAAGACCCCAAAAGAACACTACTAGAAATAATAAGCAAATACAATAAAGTTTTTGGATACAAAATCAATGTTCAAAAATGTGTAATGTTCCTGTACTCTATCAATAAAGTGTCAAAAAAAGAAGTGGAAAAATAGTTATTTTTGTAATCGCAACATAAAGAATAAAATACTTAGGAATATATCTAATAAAACATGTGAATTACCTACACAATGAAAATTATAAGACCCTATTAAAATAAATGGAAGAACATACAAAGAAATAGAAAGATGTGTTGTGTTCTTGGATTGAATGAATCAACAGAGTTAAAATGACCTTCTTACCTAAAGTTATACAGATTTAATACAATCCCCATCAAAATCCAATCAGTACTTTTTGAAGAAATAGAACAAAAAGTCAACAAATTTGTATGGAAGCACAAAAGACCCAAATTACCAAGGCCATTCCAAGAAAAAAGAATGAGTCTGGAGGCATCATTCTGCCTGACTTCAAATTATACTACAAAGTGACAGTAATCAAACCAGCATGGTATTGGCAGAAAAAAAGACTCACAGACCAGTGGAACAGAATCAAATGTACAGAAGGAAACTAATATTAATACAGCAAATAACTTTTGGCAAAGAAGCCAAAAATATACAGTGGAGAAAGGAAAGCCTCTTCAATAAATGATGCTGGGAAAACTGGAAAGCCACCTGCAAAAGAATGAAGCTAGACTGTTGTTTATCAGCACACACTAAAATTAACAAAATGGATCAAGGACCTGAATATAAGACCTGAAACAATAAAATGCAAAGAAGATAACGTAAGAACTAATCACAAGGACTTTGGACTTAAAGAGGATTTAATGAATGTGACCTCAGAGGCAAGGGCAGTAAAAGCTAAAATAAATGAATGGAACCACATCAAACTAAAAGGCGTCTGCTCAGCAAAAGAAACCATCAACAAGAAAAAGAGACAACCATTCAAATAGGAAAGTATATTTGCAAGGAACGCCTCCTGCAAGGGCCTAATGTCCAAAATATACAAAGAACTCATACAACTTGATAACAACAACAAAAAACAAGTGATCCATGGAAGAGAGAATGCAGTTAGTATTATTATAATGGCTAAATGGAGGGCCAGGGGAGGGAGGGAACAATTGGGGGATCATTTTATGAACCTTATAGATGTCTAACCAATGTATTATATACTTGAAACTAATTTAAATAAATATTTATTTAAAACAAATACACAAACAAAACAATCCAATAAAAAAATTGGCAGAGGACCTGAACAGACACTTCTCCTTAGAGGACATACAAATGGCCAATAAATATTTGAAAATATGCTCAATGTCACTAGCTATTAGGGAAATCCCAATCCAAACCACCATGAGATACCATCTCACAACTGTTAAAATAGCTATAATCAATAGGACAAGTAATAACAAATGTTGGAAAGGGTGCAGAGAAGAAAGAATCCTCATGCACTGCTCATAGGACTGCAAACTGGCACAGCCACTATTGAAAACAGAATGGAGGTTCCTCAGAAAACTAAGAATTGATCTACTATATGATCCAACAATCCCTCTACTTGGTATTTACCCTAAAAACTTGAAAACCTTTATCTGAAAAGATATTTACACACCAAAGTGTCCTATGACAGATGATATGCTAAAGAAGTGGTGGTACACATATACAATGGAATATTACTCAGCCATAAGAAGACATAAAATATTTTCATTTTCGACAACATGATGGACCTTGTGTTCATCATGCTCAGCAAAATAAGCCAGACAGAAAAAGTTGAAAATCACATGATATCACTTATATGTGGGTAATAAACCTAAAAGCTACAAATGAACAGGAGAAACAAACAAAAACTAATTGACGTGGACTATAGACTAGTGATTACCAAAGGGTAGAGAGTGAGGAGAGATGAGAGGTAAACTGAGTAAAGGAGGTCAAATATGTTATGACAGAAAGAAATCTAACTATGGAAGGTGAACACACAGTGTAAATATATGTATTTCTTTCTGTTAAAGTGTACAACTGAAATTTATTAGATTTTATTGACCAATGTCACAATAAATAAATAGTGATAAGTATATATCTATCAACAATTACTTTAAATGTAAAGGCATTAAATCTCCCATCAAAAGACAGAATGACCAAATGGACAAGAATACAAGACCTGTTGGGAGCCA
>SSHV01011983.1:0-58418 GCA_009793145.1 Cynopterus brachyotis | reverse complement strand
GCTCTAAAATAAAAAATTTGAGGCTTGATCAGAATACTGTCTTGCCTCCGCTCCTTTTTCTCGGCCCGTTTCTCTTTCAGGCTGGACCCTCTTCGAGCCCGCGAATAACTAGGTCCCGCGGGTCAGGACAAAGACCCTTATATATGCTGCCTACAAGAGACTCACATCAGATCAAATAACACACACAGATTGAAAGTAAAGGGATAGAAAAATGTATTTCATGAAAATGGAAACAAAACAAAACAAAAAAGCTGGAGTGGCAATACTTATATTAGACAAAATAAACTTTAGGAAAAATGCTATAACAAGAGATATAAATGGACCCAGTTATCCCAGTTCTGGGTATTTATCCAAAGAAACCCAAAACACTACTTCTAAGGGACACGTGCATCCCTATGTTTATTGCACTATTATTTACAATAGCCAAGATATGGAGGCATCTTTTGTGTCTATCAATGGAGGAATGAATAAAGAAGAGGTGGTGCATATATACAATAGGATAATAGTCAAACATAAAAAATGACTGAAGTCTTGCCATCTAACAATATAGATGTACTATAGGGTATTATGCTGAGTAGAGTAAGTCAGGGTAAGAAATGCCATAATTTCATTTAATGTGTAATCTAAAAAAGAAAGGAAATAAACACAATAGAAACAATCTCATAAATACAGAGAACACATTAATGGTTACTAAACAAGAGGAAGTTTGAGGGGTGAAAAAGGGGAAGATATTAAGAAGTACAAATTAGTAGTTACAAATAATCATGGGAACATGAAGTATAGCATTGGAAAAGTAGTCTATAATATTGTAATATGTATGTATAGTATCAAATAGATACTAGATTTACCAAAGTGATCACTTCATAAGTTATATAAATGTCTAATCATCATTTTATACACCTGAAAGTAATGTAATCTTGTATACCAATTGTAATTAAAATACAAAAAAATATTTAAAAAAGGTATACCTCTCTCCTACATCATCATAGTAAATATGCTGGAGTACATACAGACTTGTCATAGTACTGGTGTCAACTTTAGAGTGTGGTTCAACCAAAAATACACCCACAAAAGTAAACTCTATTTTACAAGTCCTAAACTTTTTAAATCATCTCTGTATAGAATTTATCTCATTAGTATGAGAAGCACTGTGGGCCTTTTTGTTCCCTCAGTTTACTCACCAACTACAACCAACACTGGCACATTTCTTAGACAGGAATATCCAAAGTATTTGGTATACTGTAAAATTCTTGAGGGTCTCTCTACTACTGTATCAATAGTGATTATTAATTACTGGTTTTAGTGGGAAAAATATTTGAATGTTCTTACTTGTTCCTCTGATATTTAGCCCTAAGAGAGTGGGAGTGGCAGTGGAGTAGAGTGGCTAGCAAATTCGAAATTCTTTTGAAGCTACTGTTTAACCTCAAGTCCATAGTTTCACTTGTCAGTAATATTAACCACACCCACCGCACTGTACCATCTAATAAGTATGCTGTGGCCACAGAGAAAAGGAGCTTGTGACAATGTTGCCCAAGGACTCAAGGAAATAAGAATGCAAGACTATGACAATATCATAAATCTCTCAGTTAATTCTTTAATTTTTTTCATAGCAAGTGAACAATAATACCAATACAAATGTTTTGATGTTTTCATAGACTCCATAAGTAAGGGAGGCAGCAGTAAAAATGTTTTATACCTGTACCACATATATACTAGATGCAATTTCTTAGCTACAGCTCAATGCACGTGATGAGATTTTTCTTTAGGCAAACCGTGTTTTTGTTAAAGTAGTTCATTTGAAGGAAAGATAATGCACTCCTTAATATTTAGAAAACATTCCTAGTTCTGTGCCCACATTATTATATAGACTCCCTTGTCCTTGGAATGTTAACAGTACCAATTATTCTTACAAGTAAGTGTGAGTCTAATGGCAGAGCAAACTGCTTACATTGTTTATCATTGCTAAGATAAATTGATTTAGAAGGTTGCTGTCCCAGACAATCTAGTTAAAATCAAAGATGATGTGGATGTTAAAGTTTGTTTGGGGAGGTTCATACATTAAAGCTGAAGAATCCCCTTGGATAATTTATTTGTATAATGTTTCATTCTTAGGGCTTTAGTTATATTATCTCAGTGGTGCTAATTGTGTCGTTTCCCAGACCTATCCCAGTCCTCGGGCCCTAGGCTACATTGCCAGTCACTGTTAGAGGCGATACCTATGTTAACAGTGTATTTGACAACTTTTCAAAGCTCATCCATATGCATTATTTCCTTTAAAATTTTAGACTAGGCTAGCCAGGGCAGGTACTCTCATTTTAGAGGTTCTCAAAGTGAAGGTCAGAGGGCTAGTAAAGCAATTGGAGTCAGTCAGAGGCATTCAGGAAACTGTTGCAGGTTATAAAAATTTAAGGTTAGGCCAGAAGAAAATAAAAGAAAATAGAAAAGATTTTGAACCATTATAAAACAATATGTGCATATTTTTTAAGGCATCTAAATAATTTATAAGTGTATAAATTAGAAAGTAAAAGCAGACCCCAATCTCTTTTCAAAACTCTTCCTGTGGATAACCAGTTTGAACAGTTTAGTATATACTTGAACAGTATTTTTATTTCCTATACAATAAAAATGTGTGTGTGTGTGTGTGTGTGTGTGTGTGCATGGACGCACATGCTCTGTATAGGTCTGTATAAAAAAATAAAACTATATTATACAGAAAAAATTAATATTTTTATCTTAACAATATGCCATAGACATTTTCCAATGGCACTACTCTAGATAAACCCCATCCCTACTAATAGCTTATCCCATAAAATGGATATGCCATCAGTTCCCTAATGCCTTAGAGGCAGTTTCCTGCTTTTCTGCTATTATATACACTGCTTCAAAGTATAACCTTGGTCATGTATGTTGGAAAATTCAAGTACTTCCGTTGATTTTAGATTTAACAGATAATATCTAAATGCCTTTTAAAGTAGTTGTACCAATTTATGGTATAAAAGTGCTTGAGGGGCTATTTTGAACAACTGACAGGATGTGAGGACTAGCTGGATTAGGAGGGGAAAGCACTATTTTAAAGACAACCTCAACCTTTTATGTCTGAATGATGTAAAAAAAATGATGTCACCTTTGACAGAGAAGTTTGAAGAAAACATAATTAAAGGGAAAAACAATAAACGAGTAAAGATAAAAGAACAAAAGGCCAAAAGATTAAGCTTCTAGGCTCCTTATAGTAAGAAAGCAAAAGAACAAAAGGCCAAAAGATTAAGCTTCTAGGCTCCTTATAGTAAGAAAGCTGAAAGAAAAGACATCAAAAGGAACAGAGAAAGTGCAATCAAAAACATAGGAGGACAAATCTACAAAGAAGGTCTAAGGAGAGGATAATCCTTGTGATATGGCATAAAGGTAAGGAATAAAAGATAGTTTTGGATCTAGTAATTAGAAAATCACTATTAACCTTCGAGAATATAGTTTCAGATTTGGGAACTAGAAGAGATAGGAAGTGAAAAAATTAACAGAAAGATTGGTCATTCCAGAATTTTGGTAATAAAAGAAAAGAGGAAAAACAAATAGTGAATGCTGAATAATATGTCCTCTTGCCCATCTGGACATCATTAGAAATTTCTGTATTTGGGGCTTGACCCTTTTTCAGGTTACAAAAGGTCCCAATGGAATTAAGTAAGCTCTTAAGCCTTCATTAGCTTAGAGGGAGCTAAGTAGTGCAGGAATGAAAGTAAACAACAGGAAGGGGAGATGGGAGCAAATAAATCAGAATAGTAAGATAGTAGACACGATTTATCTACCTGAAATGTTTACCTTATATAAATGCATTACTGCATAACCATTAAAAACAATTGTACAACTCTCTATATTGACATGAAAAGATATCTTTAATATTTTTAGGTGAAGATAGGTTATAAAATGGCATGTTATATATGGGTGGTAGAATTATGGGTATTTTAATTTTCTTGTACTCTGTTATATTATTTGAATTGTGAATAGGAGTTTATCATTTTACCTAATCAAAGGCATTTTTAAGTGCCTTCCTGGCCCCAGGCTTTGGGAAAGGGTAAGTCCCACTGTACTAAACAAGTACAGATGATAGAGAAGGAGAGATGGAGTTAAGGCTTGACAGTACATTCTACCAGAAAGATTGTCAGGACAAATAAGGAACAGCTAGAAGCAAGATTAACCAGGGCATTTTGACAAGGACACTTTTTGAGGTAGAGATCAGGGATGGGATGAGAAATAAAGTGAAACATAGGAACGGGATGGAATGAGAGGATGAATTTCAGAGACAGGGTGGAGGTCAGACAAATTGTGGCTGTTTCTGGCACACTATATTCAGTTCCTTCTTTATTTTTAAAGAGGAAAAAGTAATGGCTTGTTCTTCCATCAAAATATCATGTTCCTAATCAGAGAGACCCAGCCCATGCCCTAAAATCAGATTTTGTGGATATGTTATGCCAATACCACTGGTATATTTTCAGAAAGGCACCAAAACTAGAACTCCAAGTACGTATCTCAAAAATTCAATATCAGACACTCTAAATAAATCCCTGCTGTATGCAAGTCTCCAGAGGTTATATTCATCTATCAGGCTTCTGTTATAAAATGATCACTACCTTAGGAAAGCTAATTCATGAGTTCTAGCAGTAGCTCTTTACTTGTAGGGAATGCTGCCTAGTCAAGGAATTGCCTATATTGAGAAAAAAGCAAAGTCACTTTAGCCAGCTGCTGCATCTGCCTCTATTCAAATAAGACCTTTAAATGGCCATGCTTCTTCCCTCCACATTTCAGATAT
The DNA here is from genome assembly GCA_009793145.1 of Cynopterus brachyotis. Taxonomy (NCBI): domain Eukaryota; kingdom Metazoa; phylum Chordata; class Mammalia; order Chiroptera; family Pteropodidae; genus Cynopterus; species Cynopterus brachyotis. The sequence continues at coordinate 53,617 of SSHV01011983.1, read as the reverse complement.
AACTTGTTGAAAAGTACATAAGGATTTTGGTAGACACTTCTGTCAACATTTGAAAAAGGGACATAGGAAGAAACCAATCACTTGGTAATTTGTTGAATACATGAAGGGTTTAAAGGATAACTCCATAATCATAATAAAAAGATTTCACTAAAATATATAGATTTCTTTAAGGTGCTCCTTCACAAAGAATCATTTTTAATCTGCTTTCATCAATATTCAAATGTAACAATCCTGGAGACAGAATTTCTGCCAGCAGTCATCACCTGACACCTACAGTAGATTTGTGGGTATGTCAAAAACTGTTAATCATGCAGGCCTTTGATTAATCTACTTTAATTATCTCCATGTTCTACATGGCAAGCCTGAGTGGATTTTCACTATGAAGGAAGAATCATTATATAATTGCTAGTGATGCAAAATTAAGAATAATAACTCAAGTTTTATGGTATACTAGTATAGAAATCAAAAGATTTAACAGGTATCTAGTCAAAGTAATTTTCAAACTTCAAGATGTATCTTCCTTTTTTGCTTTTGATAAAGCAGAACCAAAGCCCTGGAAATGCAATAAAGAATATTACTTATTAAAATTAATTCAGATCACATAATTGCCCCTGAAGTATATGTATCTGTGCTGAAAGGATATATACAAACACCTCCTAGTAAAGTCATGACTTGTAATTTTTAATTTTTAAGGGCCTGCCTTAGAAATGGTTACTTATTCAACCAAAGGGGTGGGGAAACAAGTAATGAGCAATTGAAAATCCATCTTGGATCTAATTAATGCTGAAAATCAGCAAAAGTGGATATACATTTCTATCACATATGTTTATTTTGGAGCTCTTCTTCTTCCACTCCTTTCACTCAGCTTCTTAGAGCTACAGCATACAGGAAACTATCCATATCATATATACAGTTGACCTTTGAATAAATGCAAGGATGTGGGCACTTACCCCCATGCAGTTGAAACTTCGTGTATAACTTTGACTCCCTCAGAACTTAACTACTAATAGCCTATTGTTGACTGGAAGTCTTCTCAAAACATAATCAGTCAATTAACACATATTTTGCATGTTATATAGATTATATACTCTATTCTTATAATAAAGTAGGTTAAAAAAATAAAACATTATTTAGAAAATCAGATGTAAAGGAAAAAACATTTACAGTATTTACTGAAAGATATCCATATATATTTGGACACATGCTGTTTAAACCATTGTGGTTGAAGGGTCAATTGTATGCTCTTTTAATCCAAGCAATAGTCACGTATCTTGGTTATCCATATAGTTACAGAAGTCAGAAACTTGTAAATTATCCTTAACACTTCCTTTTCCCTCATCCCCAATGTTCAACTCATTTCTAATTTGTTTTGATTTTACCTTCTAAATGTTTTTGGGATTCATGTCCACTTTTCTCCAGTTCCACTGGCACCATCCTAGTCAAAGCTATTAAAAAATTTAAGTTGAACCACTATAACCACAGCCTACATAACATCTCTTTGATCTAAAGTCAATGTCTCTAAAAGAGAATTGATAGTAACAGCATGCAACCCCACCCCTACCTGGTCTGCTTTCAACATTCCCCCTTTTAGTGAATTAAAAAACTTACCATCCAGTTATGCAAGATAGAAACTAAGTGTCATCCTAGAATCTCTCCTCTCTTCCCATATACAACTAAAATAAAATTTACCTCCTCAAAGTACTTAATCCTTTCACTTTCTTCCAGTTTTACTGCCATCATAATTACATTTCTTAAATATAAATATCTGAAATACTGTAGAAGGTGCTAATTTAACTAAACACATCCATTCCTTGACCTCATATTATTTTTTATATGCAGCAGAAAAACCTGTTTTAATCATGCTTTCCCCTCTCTCTTGTTTAAATAATCACTGGCTACCAATGGTTCTCAGGATAAAACAAATTTCTCCACAAAGTCTGTAAGGCCTTAAGTATACTGGATCTCCCTGCCTATCCCTTCAGGTTTATTTTGCATTTTTTTTCATTTTATTTGTACTCTGGCCTTACCAGCCTTTTAATAAACCATCCTACTTATCATGCTTTCTTCCTTCTGCAAAAGGAACTTTTTACATTTCCTGGAAAGAAACCCTTATGCCAAAGCCCGCAGGCAAAGATCAAACAGTCCTGAGAGGGGAAGTGAGGATTAAGAAAAAAAGACAGAAGAAAAGAAAGAGTCGGGAGGACTGACAGTCAACACTGCAGTCCCGAGTTTCTTCAGCACACCATATTTATACATCATGACTAGGCGGGGATCCTACCTAGGGAATCTGAAAATCCCTAATCCGAAGATCCCAAGTATACACAAACAATTGCTGACATTTACATAAGAAACCTGTTGCTAATGCTGTCTTCCTCCTTAAAACAATCAGCTCACTCCCTGAAGCCACAAAGGTGCTTTTCAGATGATAAGATTAACAAAGTATTTGCCAGTTATGCAGACATCCTGTTGAGTAAATAATCCCTTATCTGCCCCAAGGGCAGCCATCAGGCAAAGGGCTCCCAACACCCTTATAATAATATCACCCCTACTCATCTCTCTGATCTCAATTCAATCATTTCCTTCAGTTCAAATTGCACAATTCCTGGGGATACCACACATTTTGTTGTCTATAATGATAGTACCTGCAGCTGTAAAGTACACAGGCTAGTAGCAGTCCTGATTTCTACTCTTCCTCTCTTTCTTATAAAACCATGTAGTTTTTCTACTTACTACAATTTTATTTTTTATTTTGCGTTTATACCCACGGGTGTTGTTGTTGTTGATTTTGTTCCTTAGATTTTACATGTATGTGAGATCATGTGATGTTTATCTTTCTCTATCCAACCCATTACATTCAGCATAATACCTTTTAGTTCCATCAAGGCAATATCTTTTCCCATCCCCTTCCTTTAGTGTGTGTGTCTTTTTAAATCTGAAGTGAGTCTCTTGTAGGCAGCATATGTAGGGGTCTTGTTTTTTTATCCATTCAACCACTCTATCTTTTGGCTGTAGCATTTAATTCTTTTCAATTTCAAGTACTTGTTGAAAGGAATGTGGTTGTTACCATTCTTTATTCATGTTTTCAATACATGTTTTTTCTTCTTAAAGAAGTGCCTCCAACATTTCCTGTAATACTGGCTTGGTGTTGATAAATTCCTTTAGCTTCTTTTTGTCTGGAAAGCTCTTTATCTATTCTTCAACTCTAAATGATAGCTTTGCTGAATAAAGTATTCTTGGTTGTAGATCCTGGGTTTTCAACACATCAAATATTTTGTGCCAATCCCTTCTGTCCTGCATGGTTTCTTTTGAGAAATCAGCTGCCAATCTTATGGGTGCTCCCTTGTAGGTAACTAACTGCTTTTGTCTTGTTACTTTAAGATACTTTCTTTGTATTTAAGCTTTGGCATTTTAATTATAATGTGTCTCACTGTGGGTCTCTTTGGGTTCATCTTTTTTGGGGACTCTCTGAACTTCCTGGGTTTGTATGTCTATTTCCTTCAGCAGGTGAAAGAAGTTTGCTATCATTTCTTCAAAAAGATCTTCAACATCTTTCTTTCCTTCAGGTACCCCTATGATATGAATATTTTTACATTTAATTGTGTCCTATAGATTCCTTAAAGTATTTTCATATTATTGGCTTTTTTCTTGCTGTTCTTATTGAGTGTCCTCAGCTTCCCCCATTCTCTATCTGTTGTCTGATCTCCTTCTCCCTCCACTCTGTTGATTCCAATGTACTATTTATTTCAGATAATGTGTTCTTCAATTCTGACTGATTTCCTTTTATAATTTTCATTTCCATTTTTGTATTTTTTTTATCTCTTTGTTAAAGTTCTCACTGAGTTCATCTATTCTTCCTCTAAGTTAATTGAATATCTTTATAACCAGTGTTTTGAACTCTACATCGGTTAGATTACTTCTGGATCTCTGTTCTGTTCTCTCATATGGTTTCTGCTTCTTTGTCTTCCTATTTTGGCTGCCTTTATGTATCTGTTTCCATGTACTAAGCAAAGCTCCTAAGTCTCCTGTGTAATTAGTGTAGCTTTGTGAAGTAGGTGTCCAGTGGCATCGTCCTGAGAGGGGCTCAGCCCTACCCTATGTCCTTCTAAGGCCACCTGTTAAGATTAAGCAAGCAATCCATAGATTCTTAGAGTTTCCTCAAGAGGTCATGCCAGAAGCTGAGGCCAAGTTCCACCAGCGTGAATCTTGGCTCAGCTCAGCAAGGAGCATGGGACTTACTAAGGACACAATTAAATATGGCTTGGGTAGAGCAGTGAGTTTGGAGACAAAATTTTAGAAAATTCTCTAGGTGGAAAAACCTCCGTTATTCAGTTTGAGTATGTCTCAGGTATGACTGCATTGTGTCTGCACACTGAGGGGGAGAAGTGCTCAACAGAGGAACAATGGATACTGCTTATATTTCATCCCAGGAGAGATCCTCACCTCTGACCCTCACTCCAATAACTCAGTGTCCCCCTGTAAGTCCCTAGTGCCCCCCTAGTAGCCCACCTGGTACTGATTCTCAGAGCAAGCAGGTCATTCACTGAGGAATTCCACTCTCAAACATGGCCCCTTTAAGAGGTATCTGCAGCTGCTGGCTACCACAGCCTCTGTCCCCCTCAGCTACCAGCACTGGGAAGACTAACAACTTTACCCCTTCTACCTTCTACTATTACAGGGTGATTTCTTATTTTTTCCTTATTTATAGTGCTTCTGTTTGTCTAGATCCCATGTGACTTTTCTTGTTGTTTGCTTCATGTTTCTGTCACAACTTTGATTTGGTCACAAGAGGGATGAACAAAGCCTCTATCATCCACATCATTTTTCCCCCAACCTCACTATAATTTTATTTTTCACATTTGATTACTTGATTAGATTTTCCCTCCCCATTAGACTATAAAGTGAGGGTCTTATCTGTCTTGTTTATTGCTTTATATGCAATGCCTAGCACAGCGCTTGGTATATAGAAGGGTCTTCAAAATATATGTATTGATTGACTATGGGAACATCGGTGAAGAAAAAAAAAAAGGTTGTCCTTTCTCTTTTTTAAAAAAATATCTTGTTGGTTTTATTTTAATGATCACCATCTCTTTACCCTGTTGGTATAATGTTTACATAGTTGACAATTTCTTCACAGGGTCCTGTGGAGATGCAGCAGGTAGTTATATGTTTCCAGGCCTCTCTACACACAGTGTACTACTTGAATCCACAAGTTGTCTAGGGTCTCTTTTTTCTGCTCTAGCTCATTTTGACTCTTATTATGAATAATTCTCATCAGTTGGTGGTAACAAATATTTTGGGTCTTGTTGCTCTCTTGAGCATTCTTAAATGAGCAGGTGATAGATCTTTCAGAGGATCTTTTGGCTATACATTCTTACAGGTGCATTTCTATTTATTTGTCTGCCTTCCACAATTTGTCCATGTCTCTGTACTTATTTTAAGGGAAGGGCCATCCTCTCCTTCCTTTTGTGAGCACTTGGGGGTCAGCTGTTTCATGCTTGTGGCTGGGTTTTTCCCACTTATGGTTGGTTGGTCCATATTTGTGTTAAACTCCCAGGCTTTGTTGGTAATCTCAGCAATGTTGAACCCTCTGAGTGGTCTGCCCCAGGGGTCCTGATATCCCTATATGTACATTACTAAAGGTGATAAGGAGTCCCATCCTAGTCCTTTGTTTGGTCACCAAGCACTGCTCTAGCCAATGGTAGCCCTAAGATGGCTTTGACATCACAAAGCATCACTCCTGATGCTCCTCACTTCAATCCAGCATTCATCATCTTTATCATTGTTATTATCACCATCATTTCTTCATGTTGTACTCACTTTGCTATGGAGCTACATCCTTGGTTTACTATAAAAGGATATGATTCAGGAATGACCAGATGGAAGAGATGCATGGGCAAGGTATGTGAGAAGGGATGCAAAGCTTCCAGAGCAGTGTAATTCTCCCCAAATGCCCACGTGTTCATCAACCCACCTCTACTCTTCTCCTTTAAAATAGAATGTTGTTTTGTTTACCTCTAATCTCTAGTCTCTAATGGATATATATAGTTCACTATAGTGTGTTCTATTTAACATATTTATAATGATGTCTTACTCTCTTCCAAAATTATGTTTTTCACTTAGTATCCTTGAAGCTTAGGAGGTTTACTTTTCATGGAAATAGAAATGAGTCAGGTAGCATAAGAAATCAGCATTTCCCTACTACAAAGTACTGAGCATATGGAATGCACACAATCAATGAAGTAATTATTGTCATTATCATTAATTCTTATAAATTTTTATTATGCAAATTCAATGGATTTAAAATCAATTTATTTTACCATATCAGGCAAAAAGAAGAATTTATCAAATTTCAATAACCACCCCCTAATAAAATCTCTTGACAAATGAGAAATAAAAGTGAATTTACTCAATCTGATAAATTACAGCTACCAAAAAAAAAAATCCTACAGATAGCCTCATACATAACGGTGAAAGATTGAATGTTTTCCTACCTACAGATCCTCCAAGGATGTCTACTCTCACCATTTCTATTCAACATCATACTGGAAGTAGAAATAAAATACATACAGGTTGGAAAAGAAGAAACAAAATTATCCCTATTCACCAGTGTCATGATTTTCCACTTAGAAAAATCCCAAGAAATCTACAAAAATAACTATCAGATCTAGTGAGTTTACCAAGGTCACAAGGTACAAGGTCAACATACAAAACTCAATCGTATGTCTATTTACAAGAAAGGAACAATTAGAAAATTAAAATTCTAAGTATCATTTTTAATAATACTAGAAAATATGAAATATATAGATATAAATCCAATACAATATGTGTAATATATATAGGCTGAAAACAAAGAAATTGATGAGATAAAGCAAAGACCTAAATAAATGAAGATATAAAATGACTCCAGAGACCCAATACTGTTGGGATGTCAATTATCCCAAATTAATCTATAATTGCAATACAATCTCAATCAAAATGCCAACAGGCTTTTTTAAAAAATAATGAATCAATAAGATGATTCCAAAATTTATATGGAAAATCAAAAGACATAAAATAACCAAAACAATTTTAAAGAAAAACAAAGTTGAAAGACTCCTGCCATCTGATTTGATGACTTACTATAAAACTATATAAATTACTACAGAATGGTATATTGATGAAAGGACAAACACATAGATGAATAGAACAGAATAGAGTCTAGATATAAACTCATGCATCAATGATCAATTTATTGTCTGTAAAGTTGCCAAAGTAATTCAATAGATAAAAAAAGAAACTTTTCAATAAACAGCACTGGAATAATTGAATATTTATATGTAAATATCTCTTTATCTAATAATGTATAAAAAATTTACTTGAAATGGATCATAGATCCATTTTATCTTCAGGAATCCCTATGTATAAAACTACTAGGAGAAAATTTTTGTAATTTCAGAGAAATAATTTTGAATATGATCTAAAAAGCATGAACTATAAAAAAATAAAATAGATTTTATCAACATTCAAAGGCATTGTTAAGAAATGAAATGGCAAGCTACACACCAGAAAAAATATTTGCAAAACACATATACAATTATGTATTTTAAGAACTAAAACACAAAAAAATAAACCATAGACTCTATATTTTAAATTGGCAAAACATGAGGAAAATTTCATGTAATGCAAAAAATGAAAAATAAGCTCATGTAAAGAAGCTCAACTTAATTATATTTTAAAGATATGCAGATTCAGGTGGAAACATGGCAGAGTGAGAGACATCTAAAATCTCTCCTCTTGAAACAACAATAAGCTGAACATCTAAAACTCAACAAAAAACATACAAACTACACACCAGCACATCTGAGCCTGGGATCTGTGCATAAAAGCTACCATAGGTCAGAACCCCAGGTGTTAATCAGTGGACTGAGAAAAATAAAAACTGCTTTTTGCAGTCTCCGGAGCTCTCTGCAGAAAGAGGGATATGGGAGAAGGTATGGCAACTTTACTGAACAGCTCTGCATGAAAGAGTTGTGAGTTCCATGCAGCTGGTGGCATGACCAAGTCATCAGGGCAGAAAGCAGAGAAGTGGGACTAGAGAGCAGAGAAACAACAGTTGATATTTGCCGGCCACAGTTGCAAAACCAAGGCTGAACTGCAGTCCTCAACTCCCAATGTAGAGGGCCCCTCACCCCATACCCTCTAAGACCAATCACCACAGAGCCCCAGGTAAATCTGAGCAAACACTGCTGAGACTGTTGCTGAAACTGACAGGAACTGAAACAGAGGGTAGTGAGTGATTAAATATCTACAAGAAATTAAAAAGGCATCATTAAGGCTTTATATACAACAAAGATCCAAGAGGCTTAGATGCCACCTATTGGAAATCAAAAGAAAAGCACCTTGTCGCAAGGCTAAAGAGAGATTTTTATATAATAAGTCTTATTTCTGAAAAAAGCAGGATACACTTACATTAATGCCCAGGTGGAGAAATAGTCCATTAAACACCATGAAAAAAAAAAGGTGACAAGAAAGAAAGAAAGAAAAGAAAGAAAGAAAAAATCTCCACAAAATAAGCTTACAGACATAGAAATACGCAACTAAAATGACAGAGAATTTAGAATGCTACTTCTGAAAAAACTCAATGAGATCCAAAACAATTCAAACCAACAATTTTAGGAATTGAAACACCAACTACATAGGTAGAGCAGGGAGTTTGAAACCTTCAAAAGGAACCAAATAGAACATTGGAGATGAAGAATACTGCAAGAGTTAGAAAATGAAATAGCAAGCTTGGGAAATAGAGTTGACCAAATGGAGGAAAGGATCAGTGATATTGAAGACAGAAATCTAGAAATAAATCAGAAGAAAGAAGAGAAAAAACTAAAGAATGAAAAATAATAAAAGAGAAATTTAAGAACTAGCTAATACCATAAGGAGAGGAAACATAAGAATAATGGGTATTATCAAAGATAAGGAAAAGGAGCAGGGACTAAACAACATTTTCAGACAAATAGCTGGCGAGAATTTCCCAAATCTAAGAAGTCAGCTGGAGCTTGAAATTCAAGAAATCAACAAAACACCAATTATCTCAACCTAAAAAGGCCTTCTCCAAGACACATTTTATTAAAGTTATCAAAAATCAATGACAATGAGAATGACAGAATTCATGGGGCAGCCAGGGAGAAGAAAATGGTAGTTTATAAAGAAAATGGTAGTTCATTGGACTTCACAGCACAAACCTTACAAGCCAGAAAGAAATGAAATCAAATATTTAAACAATTACGGGAAAGGAAATACCAGCCTAAAATAATGTATCAAGCTAAGGTCTCCTTTAGATATGAAGGAGAAATTAAGACCTGTTCAGACATACAAAAATTGAGGGAATTCTCCACTACGAGGCCTGTAATATAGGAAATAGTGAAAGGGGTCAGCTCACCTAAAAATAAAATGACAAAAAAAAAAACATATTTAGGAGTATAGTGACTATCAGGCAAATGAAAGCAGAAGAGTTCAATCCTGGCTAAGAGCAAGACATTTTAAGGATAAGCAATAAGAATAGAATTGCTATAGCAAGATAGTAATGAACATTCAGCATATTTGGGGACAAACTGAGATAACAATGACTGAAAAGGAGTGGATTCAAAGATCGAAATTCTCAGAAGTGAATGCAGATAAGGTACGTGCAGAAGAAAATGAATGACTATATATGTAAAATTAACCTTTACATATTCATAATAGTAACCACAGACCAAAGATTCAGAACTGAAGTAAATAACATAAAAGAATAAGAGGCAATATCCACAAAAGACAATCAAAATAAATCAAACAGAAACACAAGGACATAGAAGAAATGAAAACACCGAGGTACCAGAAAGCAAAAGTTAAAATGGCTACAAGAAGACCTTATATTGCAATAATCACCCTTAACGTAAATGGACTGAACCCACCAATGATAAGGCACAGAGTTGCAGAATGGATCAAAATACAAAACCCAGCTATATGCTGCCACCAGGAGACACATCTCAGTTCCAAAGACAAATAGAGACTCAAAGTGAAAGGGTGGAAAATGATATTTTAAGCAAACGGCATTCAAACAAACATGGAAGTAGCAGTACTAAAATTGGATGAAATAGACTTCATAATAAAAAAGGTAAAGAAAGATACTGAGGTACACTTCATAATGATAAAGAAAATCATGCACCAAGAAGACATACCACTTATTAATATCTATGCTCCCAATCAGGGAGCCCCAAAATATGTAAGGCAATTACTAACAGATCAAAACACTATCATAGTAGGGGATATAAATAACCCCTCGTGGCTATAGACAGATCATTCAAACAGAAAATAAATAAGAAAATAACATCCTTAAATGACACATTAGAACAACTGGACATTATTGACATTTACAGAGCCTTCCATGCCAAAACAGCTGCTTATACATTCTTCTCTAGTGCACATGGAACATTCTCAAGATTCAATCACATATTGGGACACAGAAATAGCCTCAAAAAATATAAAAAGGTTGAAATCATACCAACCATATTTTCTAATCAGAATGCTTTGAAACTAGAGATCATCCACCAAAAGAAATCAGGAAAAACCAGAAATACATGGAGATTAAACAACATGTTACTGAAGAAAAACTGGGTCAGAAGAGATAAAGAGATCAAGAGTTACATAGAAATGAATGATAATGTTAGTATAACATATAAAAACTTTTGGGACATGGTAAAAGGGGTCATAAGAGGAAAGTTCATATCATTACAGGCCTATCTTCAAAAACAAGAATGAGCCCAAATAAACAACCTAAAGCTTCATGTTAAAAAATTAGAAAAGGAAGTACAAATGAGGTCTAAAGTCAGCAGAAGGAAAAAAAAGATAATCAAAATTATAGTAGAAATAAATGAAATTGGAAACAACAACAAAAAAAAAACAGAAAAAAATAAATGCAATGAAAAGCAAGTTCTTTGAGAAAGTTAATAAAATTGAGAAACTAATGGCTAGACTCACTAAAGAAAAAAGAGAAAGGACACAAACAAACAAAATTAGGGATGAAAGAGGAGAAATGGAACAGACATTACAGAAATACAATGGATCATACAAGGATACTATGAAAAAGTATATAACACCAAATTTAATAACCTAGAGAAAAATACAATTGTACTTAGAAAAATACAATCTTCCAGGACTGAATCAAGAAGATCTGGAAAATCTAAATAGACTGATCAGGAGGATGGAAATTGAAACAATCATCAAAAACCTACCAAAAAGTAAAAGTCCAGGACCAGATGGCTTCACCAATGAATTCTATCAAACATTCAAAGAAGATTTAATACCTGTTCTCCTCAAACTCTTCCAAAAAATTGACATAGAAGGAAAGTACCTTAACATAACAAATGCCATCTATGACAAATACACAGCCAACATTGTACTGAATACTAAAAAACTAAAAACCTTCCCTCTAAAATTAGGAACAAGGCAAGGCTGCCCATTATTGCCACTGTTATTCAATATAACATTGAAGGTCCTAGTGAGTGCAATCAGACAAAAGAAAGATATAAAAGCATCCAAGTAGAAAATGAAGAAATCAAACTGTTGCTATTTGTGGATGATGTGATTCTCTATATAGAAAACCCTAAAGACTCCACAAGAACACTACTAGAAACAATAAGCAAATACAGTAAAGTCTCTGGATACAAAATAAACATTCAAAAATCCATAGCATTTCTATACTCTACTAATAAAGTGTTACAAAAAGAAGTAGGAAAAGAATTTCTTTTGTTATTGCAAAAGGAATAAAATGCATAGGAATAAATTTAACAAAACTTGTGAAGGACCTATGTAATGAAAACCATAAGGCTCTATTATTATAAATCAAAAAAGATACAAAGAAATGGAAAGATATTTCATGTTCTTGGAATGGAAGAATCAACATAGTTAAAATGACCATATTACCTAAAGCATTATACACATTTGAGGCAATTTCTATCCTGATTTTTTTGTATTTTTTAAAGAAATAGAACATAAATTTATCAGATTTGTGTGGAAGCACATAAGACGCTGAATCACCAAATCCATCCTGACAAAAATGAATAGCTGGCTCCTGTTCTCTGTAAAGTCCAAATCTAGGGGATCGGGTAGAGAACATTGAGAAGGGCAGAAGAGTTGGATTGAAGAAAACCAATCAGAGCAACAGGTCCAGTAGTCCTAACCTTGCATACAAATCAAAAGAAGGGGAAAAGCCTGATTCATCAAATAGAGGAAGAACATCAGTATGTAGAGGAATAATAAGACCAAACAAGATGTTATCAAAGCTTCTATCTCATTGCTTGAATCTCTAAAGTGGAAGGAGATAAAGTGAAAGAATAGGTAGCAAACGATGGCCCCAATTTTATGTCAGAGACTTAGTGTGGATATATCACTGTAAGTTGGATACAAACAAGACAAGGCTCCTATAAGAGAGACCAGCACTTTTAATGAAAGAAATGCCATATACACAGAGAGCTAGTAAATGCTTTAATAAATTTTTTTAACATTGACTAAGCCAAAACACTGAGAAAATTAAAAACTAATGAGGTAGAGAAAAAATTCCTAGAAAATCCTTGGCAGGAGATGCTTTTTGTTGTTGTTTGTTAGTTTGTTTTTTGTTTTTGTTTTTGTTTTTTGTTCTTTGTTTTTTAAAATAAAATTGTACAGTATATACTAGCATGTGCTAAGGTGCTAGTTCTAAGTTCTATGAGAAAGTTACCAACATGCTGTCTCTTCGTATCCACATTTTCCAGTTTTGTCTTTGACCTAATGATGAGACTGATGAAGAATAACTATTATTTACTGACCATTAAATAAACATTCAATGGACTTAAAGGGACTTTTAAATGTGTAGGTGTTTTAATCATTCAAACAAGTATAGCAATGCTTTATCAGAATGATAATCTGAGAGAGATAAAGAAATTGGTTCTAAACACCTAAGTGATTGTGAATGGGCTACTAGCTAATAATGATCACAGGGTATTTACTTTGGCCTTCTGGTGGGAGACAGGAAATTCATGAAATCAGTCACATACTCAATTTGAAAAAGAGATTAAGACAAAATATGAAAATTGGGGGAGAGGGGAAGTTAATAACCAAGGAAAATGGACAGTCTTTAAACATATCAAGTCTAAAATCTAGGGCAAATATTTGCTAAGGACTCAAATACCACTAATCTTTACTATATCACACCAAAAATATATAATGACTATTTAGACTTATTTTCCATAGTTATTCCACAGTTAGAATTCCTTATGTCCTATCTACAAATTCGTTTTAATTCTAAGCATTCAAACACTGTATTTTTCTAATCAGTGGAAATTTAAACACTTCTACACAGTTAGCTTGGCAGCCTCACATTAAAGAAGACTGGCTGTGGGCTTAACTAAGAATGCATGACCCAGTTCTAGTGACCATGTCTTAAAATTAATGACAATTATTCTCAAACTATCCCCCAAAAAATGGAGAGGAGGAAACACTCTCAAACACATTTTTATGAGGCTAGCATTACCCTGATGACAGAGCCAGATAATGACATTATAAAAAATCTGAAAGCCAATATCCCTAATGAATATAGATCCAAAGATCTTTGACAAAATACTAGTTAACTGAATTGAATTCAACAGCACAAAAAAATAATACACCATGATAAAGGAAATGTATCCCTGGGATGCAAGGATGATTCAACATACCTGAATCAATAAATATGATACACCACATTAATAAAATTAAAGATAAAAATTATATGGTCCTCTCTATATATACAAAAATATTTGACAAAATTCAACATTCTTTCATGATAGAAGCTCTTAACAAATTAGGCACAGAAGAAGCATACCTCAACATAATAAAGATCATATAGACAAATCAATAGCTAATATCATAATAGTGAAAGGCTGAAATATTTTCCTCTAAGATCAGGAATAAAACAAGGGTGCCCACATCACTCCTATACAACAAAGTACTGTAAGTCTAGCCAGAGAAATGAGACAAGTATAAGAAGTAAAACGCATCCAGATTGAAAAAAGAAGTTAAAATCTGTTGGCAGATGATATATGATCTTATGTATAGGGAACCCTAAAGACTCCACACCTAAAAACTGTTAGAAATAAATAATTCAGTGAAGTTGCAGGATACAAAATCAACATTCAAAAATAAGTTGCATTTTTATGTATTAATAATGAACTATCCCAAGGAGAAATATAACAATTCCATTTACAATAGCATCAGAACAATAAATTATTTAGGAATAAATTTAATGAGGTGAAAATCTGTGCACTGAAAACTATTGTACGTTGAGAAAGAAATTGAAGGAGTCATAAATAAATGAAAAGATATCCTGTGTCCATACATCAGAAGCCATCATCTACAGATTCAAAATTCCTACGGCATTTTTGATAGAAATAGAAAAGAAACAAGCTTAAAATTGGTATGGAATCACAAAAGACCGCAAACAGCTAAAGCAATCTTGAAAGAGAAGAAAGCTGGTGGTAGCACACTTCCTGATTATAAACCATATTACAAAGCTATAGTAATTAAAACAGTTTGATATTTGTATAAAAACAGACACATGGACCAATGGAGCAGAATGACCCATAAATAAATCTACACATATCTGGATTTTTTCTTTAATATGTTCTCTATACTGAGGGACAGATTGATTGCAAATGTAATTTCTGTTTGCAAGGATGCAATAGGAGACTTGAAGAATTTCAAATTTGGTGATTTACTTTCATATCAAAAATGCTGATTAAGAAACTATAGAGAGACTGTAGTATATGAAATATGAAGACATTCTTGACTACTTTCAGTGTAAAGTTAACATATGACCCAGAGGAAAGCCTAATAAATAACTATAAAGGGGACAATGTGACTACCTTCTGGACATAAAGATGACTGGCTAGTATATGGAAAATAGTCCTTAAAAACACAAGCTTGTGTTAGATTGTTATGAACAGCAGGACTCAAAGCACATTCTTGTAAGACTAACCTCCAATTCCAGGAACTGACTACCAATTCTCAGGAATTCTGTTTTTACTAGGACAACCATTTGCCCATCTGGACCCCAAGTTAAGACAAGCCCCAAGGCCAATTCCCTTGGTAGTGACTTATTCACAGTTCTCTAGCATTGTTTTTGCTTCAGGGCTCCCATTATCCTTAACATTTTATCTGAAGGCACACACTAGGCCTTAATATATATTCCAGCATAACCCTCTCCACAACAACCTCACCCCCACCATCCCACCAACAAAACACCACTGCATCAGCTTTGCCCAGGATATTATTTGTGACTTAAAGCATGGCTCTCTGATTTATATAAACTTAAAAGCCTACAGGAAAACACCACAGTGTAGATGGTTAAGTCTCAAGTAAGAGGACTCAGATGAGTAAGATGAGGCTCTTTATTTAGGATGGACATGAGTCAACTCCAAAGTCTGTTAAACAGCTCTCATGCTAGCAAGTTTCTCAACTTTTAAAACCTCCCACTCTCACTTTTGCTCCCCCCACCACCTTCTGCCACATAATTATCTCAATATTTTAACTAACAGATGATATCATTTCCAGAGAAGTAGTGACATTTGAACAGAAGGGTTTTTATTTAATTATTTTTTAAAAAATAATTTAATATTTTTCAATGTTCTTGCCCCCCTAGCAGCAAAAGAAACAGAAGGCGAATGGCAAATATTTATACAATCAAAAGGTTTACTACTGAAATGATGCTATTTCTACCAACCCCTCAGCTTTTATTTCTTGGCATAACATATGAAAAAGACCAAAAGATTATGGCCTTGGAAAAGAAATTATACAGCTTTACTTTTTCAAAGTGAGTTATATGTGGGTTTTTCCCATGCCCTTTAGATTCTTCTCCAAGATAAAGGGTCTCATTATTTAGAGCCATGTTTTGTGAGTCATGTCATTGTCATTGACTCTTGTTTCTTTAATCTTTTCAGATATCCCACAAGAGACACTGAAAACCAAATGGTTCCCATGAAGGGCTATCCCCAGGCAAAATGTGAAGAAGGGAGAGTTTGTTTTCTTTTCTTTTTCACTCTCTTCACTGAGGTCCATTATTTCCTCATACCATCTAAAGAACTAGTTTCCACTAATTGGATTTCAGTTCCCCAAGCATGCTATGAAAACTCTCAAATCATAGCATGTTCCTCTACTCTGCTTCCTCCTAAGAAAGTCCTGGTTTCATACACACCTTTTGAAAAACATCCCAAAGGCAAAATATACAGATTGTGAGGGTTTTAGAAATCTACAACATTGTGGAGAATGCAATGTTGAAACTGCCTCTCTACAAAAAAAGACTCTGAGAGTAAAATAACATCTGTGAATTGATGACATTAGCCTGGCTAGGGGCAGCCCAGCTATTATTAAATTTAAAAGAATTCATGACGCTAGGAATTTTAATGAAGTGAAACACAAAATTTTCTTGGAAGCAGGGTGTTAATGTGAAAATGGTAGTAATGAAAACAGGAAGTAACACAGCCTAGAGGTTAAAAGCACAAGCTCTGGAGCCAGACAGACTGAGTTCAACAAAAAACTGCCACTTAACTTACCATGTGATCTTTGGTAAATTATCCCAACTCCCTGAACTCCCTGAACTCACATTCTCACATATAAAATAAAAGTAATACCTATCTATTTCACAGTACTATTATGAAAATTAAGAAAATAAATGGATACTAAGTTCCAGGACTTACTTAATTAGTTGCACACTTGTTCTTGGATCCCTAGATTAGGTATAACCTGTTGCTGAATCCAGTCACAAAATCCATCCTAAACAAGTCTCCTGCTAGTCCCACTCAGTCTCCCTTTGTCAGTCTATCATGAAGACTGCCATTTGCCCTACTTGATTTTGGCTTCCGCACAACCTCTCTACAAATTTAGGTACCTACACCTCCTGAATTCAGCATCAGAATTTTTTCAATACTTGACTAATTTAAGTAAACAAAATTTACAAAATCTGAATTTGTTTCTACCTGTATCTAGACTTTTTCTTCCTTCTTACTGTTGCAGGAAGTTACACCCACTGGAGGAAATTGGATGCTGAGACAACTTTGTTACAGGAAGAATTTAATGCTGGTGGAGAGCATGGGCCTTTCAACAGACCCAAAACATGTGCTTGCTCTAGTCAGATTTATTATAGTTTATATACCTCTGCAGTGTCCATTCAAGAGGCATGTGATTCCTTTGTCTGAGGTTTCACATGTGCCTCGTGACTCAGGATGGGAGGGGGAGCTGCAGGTGGGGGCTGCAAAAGAATAGGGATTTCTGGACCACTTGTATTACAAGTTGTTTGTCTTATAGAACCCATGACCTTGGCATTATCAGCACTGTTATAGGATCTTCAAACAGAGACATGGGACATTGAGGCTATAAGTAGGAAGCAACACTTATTAATGCCAGTACCTGCTCAGAGGATTCCTATCCAAAGGCTGAGTTCCAATTGTAACATAACAAGCAGTTTTATATAGTCTTGCTATTCCTACACAGCTACAGAGACAAAGAAGGACATTAGTTAGTTGGCAAGCCATGAATCAACAGATACGAGTTGGAGAGTCCTTGAGGAGGTAGCTTTGAGAAAACATGTTAGCTGGAGTGTCCTGGAAGGGGAAGAGAGGGCAGTTATGAATGGGCTTTAACTGGCTGAGTCAATCATTTCTGCAAGCTTTTTCTTTGCATTTTCCAGATGCTCTCGCTCCTCTCTTATTACCATCCTTACTGGTTTCTGTCTTGGTAAAATGCTATCCATTGGTCTCTGTTGGGAAGTGTTGGGCTGTCTATTTGAACCTAATATGTGAAGACTACTGTGTGATCTGGCAATCATTTAAAATATTGTTGCCTTTATTAACAATTACAAAACCTTCCTGGTGCAGTGCACTCTTATGGGAAATGATATATGGCATACACTCCTAGGGTATATGTAGCAAAATATACTCATATGTAGCAAGATTGACACTGATGAAGTAAAGAACACTGGGGTCTCAGCTACAGATACATGCTTAAAATCATTCTGTGGATGAAATACTTCTTTGGCCTATTGTCAGTGTTGGGGGTGGATGGAGAAGGCCTAATTATGTATCTTGGAGTAAAATGAACAAATAAATCTATTTTAAGAAGACTAAAAATAAACCTGTTTATCCCTAAATATATTTATTCATTTCAGGCAGTAGAAAGTTTGAGGTGGATGCAATTAACAGAGTTCCTGACATATAATACATGCTTAATCACATGTTTTACAAAGAAATTAATTTCCTACTATAAAAAATTATATTTTTATTTTTTCAATTAGTTGACATATTATATTATATTAGTTTCAGGTGTATAACACAGTGATTAGACATTTATATAACTTATGAAGTGATTACCCCAATAAATCCAGTACCCATCTGACACCATACATAAGTATTACAATACTGCTTACTATATTCCTGTGCTATACTCTACATCCCCACGACTATTTTGTAGCTACTAATTTGTACCTCTTAATCCCCTCCCTCTACAATGTTCCCCTATCATGCAATCTGTCAACCATCAAAATGCTCTCTGTATCTATGAGCTTGTTTATGTTATTTATCATGTTTTCTAGATTCTGCATATGACATCTGTCTTTCTCTGTCTGACTCCACTCAGGAAAATAACCTCTAGGTCCATCCACATTGTTGCAGATGTAAAAATTTCATTATATTTATGGCTGAGTATGATTCCATTATATGCATACACACACACACACACACACACACACACCACTTTTTCTATGTCCATTCATCCATTGATGGACACCCAGGATGCCTTCATATCTTTGCTACGGTAAATAATGCTGAAATGAAGACATGGATTTACATGTTCCTTCAAAGTAGTGTTTTGGGTTTTTTCAGACAAATACTCAGAAGTGGGATTACTGGGTCCTTCTTTGTCTTCTGTTATAGCTTCTATTTTAAAGTCTATTTTGTCTGGTATAAGTATTGATACCCCAGGTTTTTTGTTTGTTTCCATTTTTAAGAAACATCTTTTTTTAATCTCTTTATTTTCAGTTTATATGTCTCTATCTGAAGTGAGTCTCTTGAAGGCAGCTGATGTAAGGGTCTTGTTTTCTTATCCATTTACCCACCTTATCTTTTGATTAAAGCATTTAATCCATTTACACTTAAAGTAATTGTTGATAGATATGTCATTATTGCCATTTTATTATTCATATTTAAATTTTTTTTTCAATTTTTTCTTCTTCTTAAGTCCCTCTAACATTTCCTGTAATACTTGTTGCTGATGATGAACTCCTTTAGCTTTTTCTTGTCTGGGAATCTCTTTATCTGTCCTTTGATTATAAATGATAGCTTTGCTTGGAAGAATAATCTTGGTTGTTGGTCCTTGCTTTTCAATACTGAATATTTCATGCCAATCTCTTCTGGCCTGCAAAATTTCTGTCAAGAAATAAGCTTTCAGTTTTATGACAGTTCCCTTGTAAATAACTGCTTTTCTCTTACTACTTTTCAGATTCTCTGTTTTTAACCTTGGGCATTTTAAAGATGATGTGTCTTGGTGTAAGTGTCTTTGGGTTCATCTTGTTTGGGACTCTGTGCTCCTGGGCTTGTTTGTCTGTGTCCTTCACCAGATTAAGAAAAGTTTCAGTCAGTATTTCTTGAAATAGATTTTCAATTCCTTTCTCTTTCTCTTTTCTTTTTAGTATCTGTATAATACAAATGTTGGTATGTTTGATGTTGTCCGAGAAGCCCTTGAAACTGTCCTCATAATTTTACATTTCTTTTTCTTGTTGCTGTTCTGACTAGGTGTTTTCTGCTACCTTATCTCTTAAATCATTGATTCGATCCTCTGCTTCATCTAATCTACTGTTAATTCTTCTTAAAGTGTTCTTCATTTCAGTTATTGTAGTCTTCATTTCTGACCATTTCCTTTTATTTTCCATTTTGATTTTTATGTTATCTATTTCTTTTTAAAGTTCTCACTGAATTCCCTGTGACCATTGCCCTCGTATGCAGTTGAAGACTTATGATGCCAAGTAATAGATTCTATGCACATAAGTAAAAGTTTAATAAATATACTGTTCCCAGGAGACTGTTCCCAAGAGATTGTTCTCAGGAGATGATCTGTTTGTTTGAAAACTTTGCTGTATCTTGGAAATGATAAATGTATAAAAAGCCTCTGCAAAATAAAGACGAGGTCAGTTCCTTAGAACTGAACCTCTCGACCCCATACTTTCTGTCTCTCTTTTCTTCTTCGCCACTAACTGTTGTCTCTTTCAGGACCTGAGTGTTGCCGGCAGGCTCCGGCAAAAAACTATACATTGGATCCAGATCAGGCAAAATGGCATAGATGTTAGAAGCTTTACTCATCCCCTCTTGTGACCACATCAAAGTTGAGATGGAAACATGGAGCATATAGCACGCAGAGTTGCTTGGGGCTCTAGATGAACAGAAGTCCTACAACTAGGGAGATAAATAAGAAATCACCCTGAAACTGTTGGAAGTAAAAGGGGGCAAAGACACAAGGCTGCCCAGTACCCAGTGGCTGAGTGGGACATAGGCTATGGCAGCAGCAACAGCAGCAGCTGGGAGCTGCAGAAGCTTCTTAAAGGGGACATGTACATGAGTAGACTTTCAAGGTGATGGACTTGCTCTCTCTGTGTACCAATGCCAGGCTGACTTCCTGAGGGGCACTAGACACTTACACAAGAACACTGAGTTGTTACAGCAAGGGCTAGAAAAAGCACTGATGGTATCTGTTGTTCCTCTATTGAGCCCTCCATTCTCCCAGTGTGTGGACGCAGTGCCGCCAGAGCTGAGAAGTCATGAAACTGGATAACAGAGATTGCTCTGCCCAGAAATCCCCTGCAAATCAGCCTCCCTCAACTCACGGTCCCATCCAAATCACATTCAGTTGTGTACTTGATGAGTCCTGTGTCACTTGCTGAGCAGGGCCAAGACACACTGATGGCAGCTGATCTGTTTCTGATGTGGCTTATTGAGGCAACTATAAGTGTAACAACTGTGGATTGCTTGCTAAATCTTAATAGGTGATCTGAGAGGGGCACAGGCTGGGGCTAAAGTTGGCCTGCAGCTGAACCCCTCTCAGGACTGAGCTGCTGGACACTTACTACACAAAGCCACCCTATTAAGACTGGGAGATTTAGGAGCTTTGATGAATACATTGAAATAGACATAAAAAGGAAGCCAAAATAAGATGAAAAAGCAGAAACTCTATGAAAAAAAAAAAAAACAGAACAGAGCCCCAGGAATAATGGAGTCAAGCAATCTAACCGATGCAGAGTTCAAAATACTGGTTATGAAAATGTTCAATGAATTTAGAGGAAGAGTAGGTGAACTCAGTGAGAACTTTAACAAAGAGATAATAACAAAAAAATGGAAATGGAAATTATAAAAGGGAACCAGTCAGAAGGGTAGAATATATTATCTGAGATGAAGAGTATATTAGAGGGAATCAACAGAGTGGAGGAAGAAGAAGATCAAACCACCAATATAGAGGAGTAGGCAAGGGCACAGAATCAGAATGGCAAGAAAAAAATAACCGAGAATATAATCATAATTTAAGGAGCCTATGGTACAAAATTAAGTATAACTACATCTGTGTCATAGTGGTACTTGAAGAGGGAGAACAAGAAGTCAAATATATACTTGAAGAAATAATGATGGAAAACTTCTCTAATCTGGTGAAGAAAATAGACATACAGCCCCAGGGAGCTCAGAGAGTCCCCAAAACCAGAAACCCAAAGAAGCCCACACAAGGACACATCGTAATTAAAATGCCAAAAGTTAAATACTAAGAGAGGATCTTAAAAGCAGCAAGATTAAAAAAGATAGTTACCTACAAGGTAACTCTCATAGGACTGGAAGCTGATTTGTCGAAAGAAACTTTGCAGGACAGAAGGGCGTGGCACAAAATTTGCAAAGTGTTAAAACCCAGGATCTACAACCAAGAATACTTTATCTAGCATAGCTATCACTTAGAGTTGAAGGACAGATAAAGAGCTTCCCAGACAAAAATAGCTAAAGGAATTCATCAACACCAAGCCAGAATTACAAGAATTGTTGGAGGTATTTCTTTAAGATAAAGCATGTATCAACAACAGGAATAAAGAATAGTAATAACTACATATTTATCAACAAATACCTCAAATGGAAAAGAATTAAGTGCTCCAAAAGATAGGGAAGATAAATAGATGAGAAACAAGACCCCTATATATGCTGCCTACAAGAGACTCACTTCAGATTAAAAGACTAAAAGGAAAGGGATGGGAAAAAGATTTGCCTTTATGGGCCTAGAGGGTGCTGAATGAAATCATCCAGAAAGAGAAAGACAAATATCACATGATTTCATGTACATGCAAAATCTAAAGAACAAAATCAACAATAACAAAAGCAGAAATAAACTCATAGATATGGAGAATATTTTCAGAGCTACTAGATAGAAAGGGGGTTGGGGAACCAAAAAAAAGGCAAAGGGATTAAGAGGTACAAATGGATATTTGCAGAATAAACATGGAGATGTAGAGTGTGGTATGGGAAAGATGTTGAATAATGTTGTAATACATATGTAAGGGGGAAGTGGGGTACTAGATACAGTGGGGTGATCGCTTTGTGAGTTTTGTGATTCTCAGATCACTATACTATACAACTGAAACTGGTATATTATTATATGCCAACTATAATGAAACAAAATCTTGTTGAATTGTACATATCAGCAATATGGCTTTTATATTCCTATTGTTCTTCTGTTCACTGGAGTAGCAGTTTTAATTTCCTTCAAGAACTTTTTTTTGCATCCACAACCTGGCAAACTGTTTGGCACAAGAGGCCTAGCTTTCACTCTATCCTGGCTTTAGACATTCCTTTATCATAAGCTTAATCATTTCTACTGTTGATTTAGAATGACACATGAGCAACACTTTCTTCCACTTGAACACTTAGAGGCCACTGTGGAGTTATTAATTGACTTAATTTTGGTATTGTTAATTCTCAGAGAGTAGGGAGGACTGAAGAGATGGAGAAAGACAAGCAAATGGCTGATTGGTTGAGGAGTCAGAACACACACATTGATCGATTAAGTTCATCATTTTACATGGGTGTGATTCATGATACCCCAAAACAATTATGATAGTAACATCAAAGATCACTGATCACCATCACAAAAATACTAATAATAAACAAGTTTGAAATATTGAGAGTATTACCAAAAGGTGACAGATACATGAAGTGAGCATATGCTGTTAGAAAAATGGCACTAGAAGACTTCCTTGATGCAGGGTTGCTACAAAACTTTAACTTGTAAAAAATGCAATTCCTGCAAAGTACAAGACATGCATGTACACATTGTTTGTATTATATATATATATATATATATATATATATATATATATATTATACATACACACACACACACTTTATGGCTTCTCTTTGACATGTATAAATTGCCACCATAGCTACTTTTGTGCTTTGAGGCCATTACTAAATAAAAAAGGGTTACTTGAACCCAAGCACTGTGATATCATGACAGTTGATCTGATCATCAAGATAGCTCCTAACTGACTAATGGGCAGACTGCATGTACAGTGTAGATACACTGAACAAAAGGATGATTCATGTCCCAGGTGGGGTGGAATGGGAAGGCACAAGATTGAATGCTGCTATTCAGAACAGCACATGATTTAAAACTTAGAAATTGTTTCTTTCTGGAATTTTCCACTTAATATTTTGGAACATGGTTGACCATGTGTATCTGAAAATGTGGAAAGCAAAATCATGGATGGGGTGGGGGCCTGCCATATATTTAAGAAGTTTTGGTAATATAGATAATGCTTATGATACAATGTTAAATGAAAAAAGTACGATATCAGACTATATACACACTGGCTTCTGAACTCTATCAAGAAATATCTGTCAGGACATAGGTCAAAATGTTAGCACTATTTCTCTCTAGAGGGGTGTGATTATGAGCAATTGTTATCCTTTTCCCTAAACATCTCTGTGTTTTCTAAACCCTTCAGATGAGAAATTTACTGTGTCTAGTAAATAATCAAAATCTGAGACCTAGGCCATAAATTTCAGATAAATTCCAGATAAATTCCAGATGAGCCCATAAAAATTCCAATTTTTTTCCAGGGAAGATACCAAATTTGGGAACATTTTAGGTTTAATATTCTGTTTTTCCAATATTTGTATAATGAGCATGTAGTACTTTTATAATAAACCAAAAACAATAAAAAGAAAATAAGATAATTGTACTTAGAAATGTTACTAAGATATTAACAGTATGCAGACATGAATTTTAAATTGAACTAATCCATGCAACCATTTCAAGGTAACCTAAATTAGATGAAGAGATTATCTGTATCTCTATTCCCATGCAAAATAGCAAGGTAAAGAAGATAAAAGGTCAGACTCAAAGAGTAGGAGAGGCTGATGGTAAACATTTGGTTCCTTAAGCTGTAGTGCTGCAGTATGTTCACATTATAACATTCCTTACAAATAAATTTTGTTTTTGAAAGTGTATGTACATTTTATTGAATACACTGTATATTTGGGTCTGCTGAAAAGCCTGTTTTAAGGCTATTAAATTACAAAACACAGCAAAGAAATTGTTTTCAAACATATGTGCAAACTTTTTTTAAGGCAAATTTTTTCTTTAACTCAGGAGCACATTACCTTTTAGACTGGATTTTGTTCAATGGGATAATTTCTTCATTAAAACATCTTTGGTTATGGCATAGGACTTTTCTTCAGTGTCCCCACATAGATTCAAACATAGAATAAAGGATATGAGTTGACTCAGAACCTCTTGGGCTTTTAAAATCTAACAGCAAAGAGCAAACAACCTATGTAGCATACCTTCTGACATTAGGAGGGCATATACCACACAAAAAATTTCAAAACACATTTTAAGGTGTAAAAAGGATTGAATATTAAATTAAGTGAAATAACATCAAATGTTACTCAGACTTTCAGTGTTGGCATTTCTCACACTTTCTGACAATATACCTTTAGAGTACCTATCAAGTGTTCCTTTACTTTCAGTTCCATCTTTTGTTTACAAGTGTGATTATAAAGTAATATGGCTCTCTCTTTATTTTCTGACTCCAATTTGATGGCAAGACACTGCTTTGACATCTTTTTATTGTTTCTCAGCCAAACTTACCATCACCTCATAAGATAATAATACACCATTATTAAGAATATTTAAAATATGCAAACATAGAATTCATAATGTACAGAAGTGTTTTTGGATATAGAAGAGTCTCCTTAATATATAGAATAAATAGTTAAGTTTAAAAGTCATTTACTATTTGTCATATATTTATTTATTTATTTATTTATTTATTTATTTATTTATATTTTTCAAAAAAAATTTCAATAGTTTTAGTGAGCACTTACCATGTTCCAGACACTGTTAATTATTTAAACAATAAATAAAACAAAGTCTGTCATTATGATGCTTATGGTCTATTAGAGGAGATAGATAATAAACAAACAAACAAAATATATAAGATGTCAGGTAAGGATAGGTGCTAGAAAGAAAAATAAAGCAAGTAAGGGAATGGGCAGTATCAAGAGAGGGTGCTATTTTAGATACAATAGTGGATGACACTTATTCAAATATGTCAATGAAATAAAAGAGCAACTCAAATGAATATCTAGGTATAGATAATTCCTAACACAGAGAACAAACAGAAGTCCTTGAGGCAGCATCATGCTTGAGTTGTTTAAAAAACAGCAAAGTGGCCAGTGTGGATAAAATAGAGTAATCAAGAGGAAAGTGATAATAGATGAGACAATAGAGGAAGGCAGAAGCCAAATGGACCTCATAAGTCATGTACAGGATGGTGAATTTATTCAAAGCGTGATGGGAAGTCACTGGAAATTTTTGATCTGATGAATGTTAAAAAGGCTCACTCTCAATGTTGGGTGAAGAATAGATTGTAGACAAGCTAGGATGTTAGTGATATGCTCCAGGTAAGAGATGATCATGGTTTGGACAAGGGTGAAAATGTCAAGGAAGTGAGGTCTAATCAGATTTTTTTTTAATTTTATTTTATTAGTTTCAAGTATACAGTATTACATGGCCATTTAAAAAATGAATGAAATCCTACCATTTGCAGTGACATGAATGGACCTAGAGGTTCTTATGCTGAGTGAAATTTAAGTTAGATAGAGAAAGATAAATACCATATTATTTCATTTATATGCAGAATCTAAGGAACAAAAAGAACAAACTAACCAAAAACAGATTCACAAATATAGAGGACATTCTGGTGATAGCCAGAGGGGAGAAGAGTTAGAGGGCTGAAAGGATGGGGTGAAGGGTTAAAGAAGTACAAATGAGTAGTTAATGGGTAGTCATGGGGATGGGGAGCACAACATAGGGAATGCAGTCAGCATTAATATAATGGCTAGATAGAGAGCCAGATGAGAAAAAGAACAATCAGTGGGATTGTTTTATAAACTATATGAATGTCTAAGAACTAATCAGATTTGATGTAGTTTTTCAAGGTATCCCCAGTATTGTGTATATGCACATCTGTACATACCAACACAAAATGTAACCAGTAGATATCTATGAATTTTGGAGTTATAAGTGATCTTCAGTTCCTTCTTTGTGCCTTTCTATACTAGTTGAGGACTTCTTCCCATTGGTAAACATTTACACACACACACACACACACACACCCGTGTGTGTGTGTGTGTGTGTGTGTGTGTGTGTGTGTGTGTGTGTGTGTATTTCATTTGGGGATGAGGTGGAGTGTTTAATCAAAAACCCATCCAGTGAAGCCAATTAACAAAAATAGAGTACCAAATATTTGCAGCCATTTGGTAGTTGTAGCTGCTGCCAGAGAATCGCAATTGGGGATACCTGGTTAGGGAGTGGGGAGTACATTAGGCAATGAGGCTGGGCAGTCCAAGACTATGCAGAGGTCCTGGGCTATGGCAGATCATTGAAGAATAATTCAACAGTAATCATAAAATACTGATAAGAGGATAAAACATTCTGGAAGCCTGGCAAGAAACAGCAAACAGGTTAAGCTCTGTAGCATGGAGAATATACAGCAGTAGGCAAGATTCTCTAAGAAAAGAGTAATTTACCTTTAGATGACTGCTATAATAGGCAGAGGCCCAAGGAGGCAGGTAGTAGTATAGCACAATATGGCAGAAACATAAGTAGTCTTTACCAAACCCATGGAAAGCCTGATAATTCCCAGTCCCTAGCTAAGCCACAAATTTCTTAGAAGAGCAACGGCTTCTGGAGAGAAAATATGATTCCCTTTATTGACAATGACAACCTACACCAATAGTTCCATGATTCTTTAACTCTTAAAGGCACAAAGAGGCCGACCTCATTTGAAAAGCTAGCTGGAGAAGGCAGGAGTTTCAAAAAGGAGTAAAGAATGGGATTCATTTCAGGCCTTTACATGAACAGTGTGCTCCTCAGCACTCTTTCCTCAGTACATCTCAAAACATCAACCCAAGCCTACATTGTCTATTAGATCTTACCCTGAAATCTTGATTCCAAATTCCAATTTTACTAATCTTTTGAACCACAGTATATACAATGTCCAGTTCAAGGTAGGTGTTCCATAATTATTTGTTGAAAGAAGAAATAAATGAATGAGTAAACCAGATATCACCAGAAATTCGGCTTGGTGACATTATAAGGACATTGTGTTTATATTATATTCTTACCATGTACTTGTCCATAAATTGCACATTCATCTGCATAATATTATTAACACAAAATTCTTGTTTAAATTCTGATTTGAAAAATAATCTGTAGAAATGCCAATTAATCCAACCAAATTGTTTTCTACAAACTCTGTGCCCAGCATTTTATCAAGGCTGACCTGAGTCATTAGTGCCCCTCTAGAAAAATATGACTGGTTTTTCTTTCCATATGCACAGTGTAGCATTTCTTACTTGAAACAAGTGACCAAAAAACAGGTCAGTGTAATGGGAAGTAATGTATCATTCCTCAATTTCTAACATCAGAAGGTGCACTAACTGAACAGGACATCTGGAGACCTAGTTTCTAGTACCAGCTCTGCCATTACATAGCCCTCTTACCTCAGACAAGCCACTTCCCCCTCTGTGCTGTCATTTACCAAACCCTAAAGGGGATAGGTAGAGCCAAGGTCCCTATAAGGTAACTTTAGGCTTTTAAGGTTATATAAGGCCCATGACGTCAGGGACCCAGAGTGTGGCAACTCATAGACACTCAAGAAAACTTTCTGAATGAAGAAACAAAGGAGCACCTAAATACAATCAAAACTATAGACAATGTGTTTTCCCACAAACTAGAAAGAACTTTAGTGAATGAAATAAAATGCCTGAGCATGTTGAAAATTGAAACAGAAGCCTGTAATTAGAAAAAAAATTCCAAAGGGACTCAAGTGCTGTCTATCAAAACTCAGTGGCACAACCACTACATATGAAAAATACCTCCCCAGCTAAAACTTGTAATGAATTAAGGATAAAAGTATTCTCTAAAACATGAGATGAGCTGATGCCATGGGATTAAAATGAATACATCTTGTGTAAGATCAGACACTTCCTTGATAATATCCAGTTAACACTTTCAGACCTGGTGACACCATATAGTTTACAAGAGTAATGTTTTATTTAATTCTATTATGACTTCTTAGGTTCCTCTACTCCTGTGGAATATTTCAATTATTTTTCAGTTTTTTATGACTTTCACATAATCTTTCCATTTTTCTATAATCTAAAACATTTATTCAAATTTTCCTTTTCTCCTTCAAAAACAACCATTTACAATGAACAACAAGCATTTCAAATAATATCCTCATCATCAAAATTATTATTATAGCTACGATTCATAGAATATTTATTATGTGCCACATATTCTGAGCATTTTATACACATCATTTTATTTATGCTCACAATGATCCTTTGAATTAGTTATCACTAGCACCATTTTACAGACGAGTAAATGAAACCCAGGAAGGTTAAATAACTTGTCTAAGGTAGTCATAGCTCAAAAGCAACAGATCTGGGACATGGATCCCAGCCTTGTTGACTACAAAGTCCAAGCCCTTAACCACTATGTTATAGTATTCAATAACACATTGGTGTTGGCTATTTTTCTTTCAATAAGTATTCACTGAAGACTAAGTGTTAGACACTGCACTACATGTGGGAATAAAACAGTGAATGTGACAGAGCTAGTTCCTCCTTCACAGTGTTTATACACTAGCAGAGAAGAAAGTGAAAAAAGCAATAACGTGATGATTACTGTGATAGTGAATGAAGAAACTGTAGATCACAGAGAAAACAAATTTTAAATGAAAACAACACCAAAACTCACCTTTTAGTAGGATAAACATGTTTCAATTTCGTATATTCAGGGACTGAGTTAATAAATTAAACTGGGCACACAATTAGGAGTAAATCTTCTTAAGCTATAATTTTCATTGAACAATGAATATTTATCTGCCCCTCAGGATGACAATGGAGCCTTTTCTTTGGCTACACAATTTCCACAACCTACAGTTAATGAAACAGAGGTTTTGGTCACAATTTCCTCTCTTTGGAAAGCCTGGTAACTTTATCTAAACAACACTAGTGAAACATGCATGTAAACCTGAACACATTTTTTCTCTAAATTATCAAATCAAATTTCACAAAATGTTAGTCATGGAAATCTTTAAAAGGTAAGGTAACGTAGATATATGATTGTCTTTGTTAATATCTGAAGAATCCACTTTAATGATAAAAGTTTCAAATTTCATTTCCAATCATATATATGTAGTTATTGAGCTACCTGGCCCATTGACGTGAAGAGGCAGATTCTATCTTAGAATATTAATAAAAATTGTAATAATAGCTATAATTATGGAATACATAATGCATGTCAGGCATTTTACAATGGAATTCATAAAAATTATCATATTTATCACTCCCATTTTGCAGATGAGAAAACTAAAACTTGGAAAGATGAAATACCCTATGCAGGAATCTGGATAGGAGCCCAAAAAGTCAGAATATAGATCTGAGAGACTTTACCACTACAGATGAGCAGTTAGCACAGGGCCTGTACTTTATAATTTGCTGAGGACCATAAGCATCAGAGGAGTTGTATTTCAGACACAAAGAATACTACACTTAATTGGAAACCAGCTTTAAGACACATGGAAAGATAAACTTCAATTATTCCTCTCTCCTTTTTCTTTTGGCTAATGTCCTTGTAATCCTCATGAAACCCCTCCTGGCCAAGATTCTGGGATCCATGCTATTTTTCCAAGATCCTTTTTGCCACCAATTCCACACTTTGTGGGGCTGTTAGCAATGTTTATTTTAATGAGGCTTCAAATCTCTAAAACAATAACAAAATTCCTCTCAAAAAGTAAATAAAAATTCAGAAGGAACTGTTGGGAAATACTAGTACAACCATTTCTCTTCCCCCAGATCTTCATTACAGAATGAGCTTCTTTGCCTTAAGGGTGCTTATGGATGCCTTTGAATAATCAAATATATTTTGTATTTATCATAGCCTTCCTTTGAGGAAAGAGAGTAAAGTACATAGTCTTTATCAGATTCAAAAAGAAATCTGTGACATAAAGAGAAAAATTTCTTACTAAATGAATGTTTGAATTTTTTCTATAAATCTAAAGAATTCTTGTCATATGTATAGCCTTATCCTATCTTTTCTTCAGTCTTCTCCACCACTCTGGTCTAACTCCAAAGGCACTCCCTCATCCCACAGCCCCCAGAAAGCCCTTTTCCATACTCTTGTCCTGACTACTTCCCAGCCAAAATTTGCTCATAATTCCCAGGGACAGGCTCTGTCTATGGTAATCAAAGGGGTAGCAGAAAGTGACTGAATTCACAATTCTCCAGCCCCACATGGCATGTCAACTGCAGTTTATGCAGAACTATTACAGTAAAAGCTGTGTTATCTGGCATTTTTCCAAAAGGAAAGAACTGGAAACCAACGTTTCTAAAATGCCCTGATACATATCTCAATCTTATAGCTGAAATTGATGCCATTGAAATTCAACTACAGTGACACACCGCTATCAAAAAGGCCTGATCAAAATGCAAAGCTAAAAGTTCTCTCTTATGACTTGAGCCAAGCAGCATAAACCCAGCAGGAAGAATAAAATCTATTCTTCAAATTTTATGCAGATTAAAATGAAATAAAAACAAAAGATTGAGAACCAAGAAACTGGAGGCAGACAGTTACAAAACCTTGAAAAGCATCTCTTTACAGTGATTGTGATGACTATGTAGAAATATAGAAATATGTGCAACATATAATGTTAAGTGAAAAAACATGACATTCAATCATTATGATCATTACTGTAGAACAGTATATGCATGTGGAAAAGAATAGAAAAGGATATAAGTAAAATTGTTCTTAATTTGAAAGTGCTAGGACTCAAAATGATTTTTTCTTATTCAAATTTACATATCATTAGTGTTGTACTTTCACTATTTAAAGGAGGAAAGAGGGCACTATCCCCCACTAAAATAAGAAGTACTGAAAGTGCTTGGTAAACTCATTGAGCTCAGAGAGGCAATTTGTAAAATGTGCTTCTAAATTATTAAACTGACTGCATGTAGAGACTAAATCTATTTTTTCCTTACAAAGCTGCAGCATTTAACATATTGAACGCACAGAAGTAAAAGGAAAAAAAAATGTAGAGTTCTCGAGAAATCTAATCCAATGAAAAATATTTATGGAGCTCCAACTATATACACTTAGCTTTGTGAAATGACTGAGAGATAGATTTAAATGCTGAATATTTACTGGCTCACTAACTCCCAATCCTCCCAGGACCCATCCTGTGTGTCTCCATGTCTGCTGCCTCCTTCCACATTCTCCTCCAGTGCAGTGTTGGTTTTGCCTTCCTATCTCAGACTCTTGAAACCTGCTTATACTTGAGCATGTACTTGCCATTCGCAACATGGGAATTCTTTGGTAATTCAAGTAGGAATGAACAGGATTTTTTTTAAATTTAGTGACAATCACATCCTCACACTCATTCTCCTATTTATTAGCCTTCTAGCTCAGTGCTGCGCACAATGGAAATAGAAACTGACAAGTTTATGTCAAGTTCAGTACCCATGCCCTTCTTTATTTCCCATTAGACTGTATGTGTATATTTTAGGTTATGACCAGGAGGTTAATTGTTGCTTGTTCTTGTTTATGATGAAGGCTCCTCATAGGCAAGAGAAATGAATCTCAGACTGCAATCTACTTTGGGTTCTTCACATAGAAAATATAACAAATCAGCTATTATACTTTGTTACTTTAACAGACTTCAGTGTATATACCAAATGACAAATTTGCAGTAACATTTCAAGAAATATAAACACTTTATCCAGTCCTTGAGGGATATCACTCTGACACTAGTAAAATAATTACTCCTGAATTTTAGTTATTTAAAATTCATTTTGTATCTCTGAACCTCAGCTACCTCCCCTGTAAAATTAGAATGTGTTACCTACTTTTAAAGAAGTACAGTTGACTCTAGAACTATGTAATGATTAGGGGTACCAACCCCTGCCCAGTAGAAAATCCACATATAACTTTTGACCTCTCCAAAACTTAACTAGTAATAGCTTACTGTTAACCAGAAGCCTTATAGATAACACATATTTTGCATATCATATGTATTATATCCTGCATTCTTACAATAAAGTAAGCTAGAAAATATAAAATTGTAAGAGAATTGTAAGGAAAATACATGTACAGTACTTATTGAAAAAATATGCATGTAAGTGGACCTGTGCAGTTCAAATCCATGTTAAGGGGCAACTCTACATGAAATCAAATGATCTGAGGTTCCTTCTGACCCTGAAGCATGAGACAGACCAGGGGAGTAAATTTGGGAAGTAGTTCACTCTCACCTGGGTGACTGGGTTAAATCTCTCTCCTTTTGCTTTTCCTGCCATTTACACTCTTCAGATCTTCCAAATTGCTCTCTAATTTTTTAAAGCAGTCCTGATTCTGTCGCTCTCCTATTTAAAACTCCTGATGGCTAGCTATAGCTAACTACACTTGGATAGAAAAAATCCAAACTCCTTAGCAAAACAAACATATTCTAGAGTCTGTAAAATGTAAAATTGTTGTTTCATAACAGCTGAATTACTATTTTGAGGCCACATTCCACCAGCACAAAAAAAAATTCAATTCAGCCATTTGAGAAAGTTCAATTACTCATTGATTTTCTCAGCCATTTTAGGTTTAAATGCAATTCAAGATCCCTGCACTCCATGCTTCTTTACTTCATTCTAAGGTTGATCTTATTCCAAGGGGCTTACATATCTTTATGAGAAACACAAAGACACAGGTATCTGGTCTATAGCCATCTTCTAATAAATGCTAGCATCTACTTCATGTATAATCCTATTCTAATTCTTGACTGTCATCATCTCTCTAAGTGAGCATCTGCTAACTTAGACATCTTGCTCTCTGGCCTCAGGGCATGTGATTCATGCTTATTTCCACCTCAGTGTCCCCTCACCTTGATTGACAGACCCCTTCATGTCTTCAGGCTCTCAGTGGCCGACAGGAAAACTTCTGGCTACTTCCCACTCCATGTTCTATTTTAAAACATTTGCTATGTATTCTAAACAATTTGTCTAGTGTCTGTCTCCCCAGTAGGAGAATAGGGATAAGGGAAAGAAATGTGTCTTTTAATTTGCTAATATACACTTTTGTGCCTTTCTCAAAAAAAATGATAGCTGAATGTATAAATGTTGCTTCACAGTCTGATCCACTCTGATCCTTCTGACTTTATCTACACACACAAATGCACACAAACACTGACAGATGAAATACAGGGTACTATGAAAGTACGTAATAGGGGACACTGCATCTGAGTTTGTCAGGGAGGATCTCTGTGAGGAAATAATGTTTAAGTCCTGTGAATATGGCACAATGTGCCAAACCCCATTCCACTCTGCTTCCAAACAAACTCATATGGTGTGCTAATTCAAAGGTAAACAGAGACACTATACAGCAGTGATTTCAAAATGTCTTTAAAGTCCTAGGATACTTCAGAAGTGCCTCAGGGGAAGCTATAAGAAATGAAAGGGCTTTTAACAGGGAAGACTCCAGGTTCTTGGTAGGCAGAATAGAGGCCCCAAATATGTCCACATGCAAATTCTCAGAACCCATGAATATGTTTCTTTATGTCACAAAAAGGATTTTGCAGATGTGATTAAGATTAAGGATATTAAGATGAGTTTAATTTGGGTTACCCAGAATCTTCCAGTTGAATCAAGGGTGCTTGAAAGTAGTGAACCTTTCACAGCTGTGATCATAGAGACATGAGGAAGGGGCAGAGAGATGTGATGTTTTCAAGTTTTAAAAATCAAGGAAGGGGGCTATAAACAAAGAAAGGTGGGAGCCTCTATAATCTGGAAAAAGCAAGGAAACATATTCTACCTTAGGACCTCTAGGAAGCAATGCAGCCCTGCTAACACCTTGATTTTGGCCCAATGACTTCAAGAGCTGTAAGATAAAGAGTTTGTGTTGTTTGTTGCTACAAACTTTGTGGTCATTTGCTATGGCAGTCATAGAAAAATGTTATAGTTCTCCTCTAGTGCTTCAAATAGAGCAACACTGCACTGATCCATTCCCCATACTGGGGTCAAGCAGAAAAGTTTAAGGTCATGATCCCAAGATGGCCTACCTCATTTTCTCAAACATGCCTTAATACCTTAACTCTTGCTGTTGCCTCTATCTAGACTCCCTTAATGCCTATCCTTCATGGTCACACAGCATTCTTCTAGTTAACCTTCAACTAGAAGCATATACTTTCTCTGTCTCTGACATCCCTGTACTACTCTACTCCAGGCAGAAGTCATTACTCCTTCTTCTCAGTTTCCATTTTGCTTCATACATGTTTTGCTTATTGAGCTTCCTATAAATGGAAAAATCCTCAGGTACAAGAATCATATCTCGCCTAAGTATTTTTAATTAAGCATCTGGTGGATTGTTGGGCACATAGTAAACATTCTTCTCTGATTACCTTAAGTGAGTCTCTGCTTACTGTATTTTAAATCACACTCCTTGTTTATCTCTTTCATAGCACTTTCAACTCATAATTTTGTGTGTATTCTTTATTTACTATTTGTCTTCCCCACTGGACTGTTTGATGAGGACATGTCAGCCCTGTTTATTGTGGTTATCTGTAGCATTTGCCACAATGACTGCCACAGTGTGGGTTCTTAATAAGCATTTAGGGAATAAAGTGTTGAGTGTGTGTTTCTTTAATTAGCATTGAGGAGACTGGGATTCATTGTCAATGTTAACTCTAAGCATAGCTGTTAATGCTTGCAGAAGGAAGCCTGCAGCAAAAGGGCTGAGAGATTGTGTCTGCTGCCCTCTCTCAAACTCACATTACCCAGTCCCACTATTGCTACCAGAAAGAGCCAGGCCTGCTGTCATGGAAGCAATGGCTCACTCCCAAGAGAGTGAATAAATTGAGTCCTGTCACATAACTCTGAAAAATTGCCAACTTCTAATACAGCTTATCACTGTGTATTGAAAGCATTTACTTGAGAATAATTAGTAGTCATTCAGTGTATAAAAATGACCAAATCTATAGCATCTCTATTGAAATTGGTGACTTTGTTTTTCAAAACTCATCAGAGATGATTTTTTTTTCATTTCAGTTATAAAATCAAGATGTTGAGTAAACACCTATGTTGCATGTTATTCTGGCAACTAACAGGGTGCCACAGATAAAATGTTCATACGTACTAACTGGGAAATCTTAGTCAGAAGTGTGTTCCCTTTGAAGTTGTTTCATAATGCAAACACACCTAAGGGGAGAAAGTATTTTGGACAAATAACTATTATGAGTTTGTTTTTCCCCAATCAACACCAGCCTTACAAGGAGGCAAGATATATAACAACCTATATAGTATGTTATAAGCAGCAGTCCCCAACCTTTTTGGCAAAAGGAACTGGTGCTCCCATGAGAATCAAGTGCCTGATGATTTGAGGCAGTGATGCTAATGCTGGGGTGTGGCTGTAAATACAGATGAAGACTCACTAGCTCCCTCACTGCTTATGCTTTACTATGTGGCCCAGTTCCTAACAGGCCATGGACTAGTACTGGTCCATGTCCTGGGTGTTGGGGTCACTTGATTTAAAGAAAATCATGAAGATATGGCCTTAAAAATCTCTCTCTCACTGTTGGTACCACTTGCAAGTTAATTATTTAAAAATTTTTCCCCTAAATTACAGCCATGTATCACCCTCTCTAGGTAAAATTTTAAAATGTAGAAAAGGACACTCTAATCCATAAATATGAATAAGGCAATATTATTCTTGATTTAGAATAGAATTTATACAAAGAAGAAAATGAGAATATAAAAGTTGGGAATGAAAAAATTGGTGTAGGTGATAGAGGCTCTGTTCATTCCTCTAGTGACCAAATCAAAATTGTGACAGAAACAAGGAGCAAACAGCAAGGAAAAATTGCCTGGGATCTAGATGAACAAGCCATACAACTAGGGAGAAACCTAAACCTAAGAAATCACCCTTCAACAACAGAAGGTAGGATGGGGCGAGGACGCAGGGCTGCCCAGGCTGGAGTGGCTAAGTGAGACAGACTCTGTGGCAGTGGCAGCTGCAGATGCCTCTTAAAGGAGTTGTGTCTACAAGTGGACTTTTGTACTAAGGGACTTGCTGGTTCTGAGCACCAGCGCCAGTAGACTGCTCAAGGAGGCACAAGGGACTTACAGAGGGGCACTGAGTTGTTGGAGTGAGGGCCATGGTGAGCCTTTCTCTCCAACTCCCACAGAAGTGCCAGTGGTATCTATTGTTCCTCTGTTGAGCCCTCCCCCTTTCCAGTGCACGGACTTAGTGCTGCCATAGAAGAGATGTCATCAAACTAGATAACAGAGGTTGCTCTGCCCAGAGGATTCTCTGAAACTCTGCTTCTTCCAACACACACTCTCACTAAAGCCTCAGCTAGTCAGGTGCTCCTTGCTGAACAGTGCCAAGACACACTGGTGGCAGCTGGCCTTAGTTTCCAGTGTGGCCTTTTGAGGCAACTATGAGCACAGCATCTGTGTATTGCTTGCTGAATCCTAACAGGTGGCCCTGGAGGGACATAGGCTGGTGCTAAACTTGACCTGCAGCTGAACCCCTTTCAAGACTTAGCAGCTAGACACCTACCATGCAAAACCATACTAATAAGACTGGGAGATTTAAGAGCTTTGCTTAGTATATAGAAACAGACACAGAAAGGCAGCCAAAATGAAAAGACAAAGAAGTAGAAACATGAGAGAACAGAACAGAGATCCGGAATTAATGAAGTCAAGTAATCTAACAGATGCAGAGTTCAAAACACTGGTTATAAAGGTGCTCAATAAACTTATGAGAATTTAGGTGAATTAAGTGAGAACTTTAACAAAAAGATTTAAAAAAACATAAAAATAAAAATGAAAATTATAAAAAAGAACCAGTCAGAATTGAAGAACACATTATCTGAGATAAGAAATATATTAAACGGAATAAACAAAGTGAATTAAAAAGAGGATCAAATTACCTATCTAGAGGATGTGAAAGCCAAGGACACTCAATCAGAATGGCAAGAAAAAAAAGAAGCCAAGATTATAATAATAACTTAAGGAGTCTATGGGACACTATTAAAGGTAAAAATATTCATGTCATCAGGGTACCTGAATGAAAACAATGTCGAACAGCTATATGAAGAAATAATAATAGAAAACTTCCCTAACCTGGTGAAGGAAATAGATATAAAACCTTAAGATGCTCAGTCCTCAAAACCAGGAACCCAAAGAGGCCCACACCAAGATATATCATAATTAAAAATGACAAAGATTAAATACAAAGAGAGAATCTTAAAAGAAGCAAGAGATAAGCAGTTAGTTACCTACAAGGGAACACCCATAAAACTAGCAGCTTATTTCTCGAAAGAAACCATGCAGGACAGAAGGGCTTGGCACAAAATATTTAATGTGATGAAAACCTGGGATCTACGACCAAGAATACTTTATCCAGCAAAGCTATTATTAGAGTTGAAGGACAGATAAAGAGCTTCCCAGACAAAAATAAGCTAAAGAAAGTTATCACCACCAAGCCAATATTACAGGAAATATTGGATATTTCTTCTTTAAGAAGAAAAAAAACATGTATCAAAAACATAAATAAAGAATGGTAACAACTAAATTCCTATCAACAAGTACCTCAAATGGAAAAGAATTTAGCACTCCGACCAAAAGATAGAGTGGTTGAATGGATAACAAATCAAGACCACCTCCATATGCTGCCTATAAAAGACTCACTTCAGATTAAAAGACACACACAGACTAAAAAGAAAGGGATGGAATAAGATATTGCCTTGATGGACCTATATGCTATTGCACTGAACTAAATGGGTCAGATAAAGACAAATATTGCATGATTTCATGTACATGTGAAATCTAAAGAACAAAATCAACAACAACAACAACAACAACAACAAAAGTGGAAGTAAACATCTATATAGAGAATATTTTGAGGACTACTAGATGGGAGGAGGTTGGGGGAATAAAAAGAGGGCAAAGAGACTGAGAGGTACAGGTAGATAGATGCAGAGTAGACAGTGGATGTAGAGTATAGCATGGGGGAGATTGTTAATAACATTGGAATGAATATGTGGGGGAAGGAGATATGCTAGATTTGGTGGGGTAAGTACTTTGAGAGTTGTGTGGATCTCTGATCAATTTGTTATACAGCTGAGGCTAGTATGTTGTATGCCCATTATAACTGAAAAAAAAAAACTCAGAAAAAGTTGGAAATGAGTGTTTTTGTTCGTTGCAGGTATGGGGAAGAGTTTGAGTTGTGTACAACACCAAAAGAAGAGAGGCTAGCTTGTGTGTGGCAGAGGTGAGCGAAACTCTGCTGTGGGGACAGGGCATCAAGCCTGCCCAACCTCAGCCTGCCCTAAGAACAGTCAGACTTCAATATTATCTCTCTCATATATATGTTTGTCACATAGTCATTGTCTTCTCTATGAAAAATGCAAATATCTTCTTGAAATGGGTCTCCCATGCTCAACAGTGTTAGGCCAAGGCCATCCTTCTGACAAGTTGTGAAGCTTCTCATATTTTCTTCAGTTTCTCTGAGCTCTCTGTCTAGGCAGTGCTATTTTTTTTCTCTCTTTACTTGAAATTTGAAGAAAAAAATTAAAGACTCTAAAATCAGTCATTTACTTGGCTTTATATTCAGTTGTGGACTTAAAAAACTTGATGCCTATTAAAAATATGTGAGGTACAAGGAACTAGTTGGGAGGGGAATTTGAGGTCACAAGAAGGATTTAGATAGATGGAAATTTTGCCCCAAACTCCTGAAATTAGGCAATCATCATCTTACTCTAGTTTTCAAGCCTAGCATCACAAACAATGGTGGACAGTCTCCTAATTAATGTGATATAACACAGAGTATTCAACATCACCTATGGTATAAAAATGTTTCTCTTGAATCTAAGCGAGCCTTTACATCTAATTTTTAGTTTATATAAAATAAAGATGATAGAGAAACCAGCTAAAAAGCACCTCAAGGAAGCTGGAAAACAACTGGCCTGGGCTCTTCAGAAAGTTTTTATAATGAAAAAAAGAACCTGTTCTATATTAAAAGACACTTATCATAACAATCAAATGCAACATATGTCTTGAATTGAATCCTGGTGTGAACAAACAGGTGGTAAAACATTTTGGGGACCATTGAAGAAATCTGAATATGCACTGGGTATTAAATAACATTAAAGAATTATTAAATTTTAGGTGTGCTGATGTTATTTTTAGTCTGAAGGAAAAATATTTTCTAGAGATGTATGCCAAAATATTCATGGTGTCATAGTATTTATAATGTACTTCATCATAAAACAAAAATCTAAAATTATACCATATTGATTATTGACTATTTTACCTATAACTAAGAATGAAAAATGGTAAAAAATTTTGACCCTATATTTCCAATATAGACAAGGGATGTTGACTTGAGCTTTGCTATTCAAATGACCCTCAGCAAACTCATAATATACACTGAATGAAGTAAGGGTAGAGTGATGGTTTTTGGATCAGTTTGTAAGAGGCATTCTATCATTTGTATTTCTGTGTAGATACTTCATATAGTGAAAAATGAGACATTCTATTTATCTAATAGTAGTTTAAGTAGACCAGTGGTATGTTTAGCTATATTGACAATCAATATTGAAAGGGTAGAATATTAAAACTCAGTCCATGAACAACTATTTAAATGAGGGTTCTCCAAACACAAAAGGCAAAGAAAAAATTGATGGTCAATATTACTAAAGTACAGTTGATGCTTGAACCACATGAGGGTTAGGGGCACCAAACCCCTTTACACAACTTATAGTCAAAAATCTACATATGGCTTTTGACCCCCTAAAAACTTAGCTATCAATAGTCTACTATTGACCAGCAGACTTACTGATAACAGTTGATTAGCACATATTTGTATGTTATATGTATTATATACTATATTGTTATAATAAAGTAAGCTAGAGAAAGACAATGTTAAGAAAAATCATAAAGAAAATACATTTACTACATTTAATGAAAAAAAAATCTGCATCTAAGTGGACTAACAGTTCAAATCCATTTTATTCAAGAGTTAACTGTACAAATTTCCCATCAGAAACAAGCTTATAAAAACTCACTAAAGACCAAATGGCTACAGCCTCTGGAGTCTGCACCTGTCTATGTTTGAATCCCTAAGTTCTACCTCTGAGCTGTAAAATAATAAGTGTGCTTGCCCCATGGGGGTCAGTGTGTGAATTAAATGAGATAATGCATATTACATGTTCAGCACAGTGTCTGGTACATAGTCAGCACTCAATAAAGAGAACCCTTTTTATTTCTAAGTCAATGGCTTTTAATCAGTGGTTTATTGAAGGATTTGGGGGAGTCTATGATCCCCATAAAATTAAATGTAAAATTTTGTAAACTCATTTTTTTGAAAGAAGGTCCTTAGGTTTTTTCAGATTCTAAGAGGTCTACAAGCACTCAAAAGCTTAAGACTACCTTTTTGAGAGGCATTTTCTTAATCAACTCCAAATATGTGATGTGCCTGTATTAATTACAGAGACTGCCACAAATTATGTGTGTCCTGTCAAAATATTGTAGTCACCTCTCCTAACAACCCTCAGTTTGGCTGAGTATCTGCAGCTAAGAAAAGACAAAGAGACTGATGAAAGATTGGCCATGGAGAGGCCTGTTCTTGGGAACAGGCCCAGCATGATTGTACACAGAGGTCAGTGACATCTTTTTCTCTGTCTAATCTTTGCTGGGCCTGTAGAGGATGTCCCTAATTAATTCCTGTTGTAATGTTTTCAAAGGTCAGCTTATGTACTAGAGGTACCAAGGCCTAGCTACATTATTAGAGAGACCATCTTTGGCCATGAAAATGGCATAATACATCTCTGGAATTCATACATTATCCAGAAGGCTTTGGCTTCCTGAAAATCTTACCAGAATTTTAAAGTCTCTTAACAATAATTTCAAGCACTGCAATTTGAATCTGGCCCCCTTCTGCAGTAGTGCTGATAAAATCTCCTACAGGCAAATTCCTGCAGTCTGAAAAATTGTCAGAAGGAACACATGCCTATAATCAACAATTAAGCCTATTGACTATGATTAATACCTCCATAATCCAGCCCATTAGCTCTGATTCCACACATAACTACACATCCCTCACAGGATCAGTCTCTTTCAAATCTTCTTTCAGAAGAGCTATAGGAATCTAATACATAGGTCACAACCATTTTAAAGAGGTCACATTTCTCACCTTGGCTAGAACTTCATCTATGGTGCAATTTTACTTTGTATGTACAATAGCCTGGTTTTATATAATTCCATGTAGACATAGATCTTGGTG
Organism: Cynopterus brachyotis; assembly: GCA_009793145.1. NCBI lineage: Eukaryota > Metazoa > Chordata > Mammalia > Chiroptera > Pteropodidae > Cynopterus > Cynopterus brachyotis. The sequence continues at coordinate 11,689 of SSHV01011983.1, read as the reverse complement.
GTGAGTTGGTTTGTCCTCATGGGAACTAAACAAAACATCAAAATCAACCCATTCCTGGGCATGTACAAGGGATGACCTTGGAGAAGAAAAGTCACTTGTATGTTTGACAAGTACTTATTGTTTTTATCTACCAAGTTATAATCACTATACTAAGTTTAGGAGATGGGTACTAAAGATACTTTTCCTGCACTCAAGGAGTTTACAATCTAGAGAGGAGACAAACATGTTAACAAAGAATTTCATTACAGTGTAATATAATTAGCTACAACAGGAATAATTATAGGATACTATGGAAATAGGGAAGGCTTCTTTAAAAAGGAGTTATTTAAACTAGAAGTTACCTAAGTGCATGTATGTATGCTGGAGTGTTTTAAAGGGACACTAAGGCATGTCCTAAGGCTCAGAGGTAAGAGACAGCATTATACATGCATGGGACTGCAAGTAGTTCCATGGCTGGTCTATGGAGCTCAAGAGAGAAATTGCAAGAACTAAAAATAGAACTCATATCATAAAGGCCTCAGAAGCCATACTAAGGTGTTTGAGCATGAGGAGCCATTAAAGAGTTGTAACGTGATAGAAATTGGGTTTTAGAAAGATAACATGGGCAACTGTATAAAAAAATAGATTGAATTGAGACAAAACTGAAGATAAGGAACCAGTCTGAAGGGTATTGCAGTGATCTAGATGAGAGATGATGATATTACAGTGGATGCTCTGGTACAGAACCCAGAACCCCTTTTAGGACCAAGGCATTCATTCCCACAGTTGCCAGGAGTGTTGCCTGCTGATGGCTCACAGCTGAATACCTCTCCAGAAATTTTCTTCAGCCAAAGCAAACTGACTTGTCTAATGTTATGGCCCCTTTCTGTGGGCATCCAACATTCAACAACTAGACAATGTGAGCTCTCTAAGGATTACACTAAGGCCTTCATTTTTACTGCATCAGGCTCCTTCTGCCCAATCCTTTTTTATTTGCTTTCTTACAAGTTTGTTCCCGAAAGTACTCCCCAATAAATTTCCTGTATACAAACCTCTGTCTCAGTCTCTTTCCAAAAGACCAGGTCTAAGACAGAACCTCAGTAGTTCTCATCAATAAAATGAGAGGATAGATTAGATCCTTGCTAAAAATACTTCCTGTTTGCTCTACCCTTCCATGGACTTTGAGATTCTCTGAAAATTCTTGCAGCTGTTTCAAAACACCAGGAAGTAGATATCATAGATGTTTAATTTTAGCAACCCCAGCAGGACTCACCACAGTAATTATGAATGTTTTACAAACAGACCATCCACAAATCTTGCACCCAGTTGGGGTTGACACTATCTGCTCTTATAAATATAAAAATTTTTATGGCCCCCATGCCAAAGCTTGCTTCTTATAAAAAATACTGCTGCTCCCTGTGAATCAGCATGAAAACAGTGTTATATTTTGCTGATACAAGAACTAAAAACAGTGAGTCTAGCACTTTTCTAAATGTACTGCAAAGCTGAATGTAAGATTAATATACTGAGTTATATATTGCCACTGTGACTCTCACCTCTCCCCTTCAAAAAAAAGTTCCTCAGCAAAATAGAATTGAAATGCAGAATAGAATTCTTTTGTGAGCTATTATAGCTATACCTCATTGTTATCAATGGTGATCCATTCCTAAACTTTAAATCATGTGATTCTGACCATTTCAGCACAGTGGTTTTATACAAACTTTCCATGATTATGAAGGCCAATTTCCTGTAAAGAACTATAGAAAAGTAAATATTTGAAAAGTGAAGTTTTAATCTTAGAATCTAAGAGCTGCAAAGAACTTCTAACATCTAGATCTGGAGTTTTTAACCTCAGGTCTGTGGAACCATGGGTGGGCTTCAGGGAGTCTGTGAAACACTAAAGTTGTATACATAATGTGTGGAGAGGTACCAAACTGTTATTATAGTATATAATCTAATGTACAGGAGAGTCATTGTTAAGAACCATTGTCTACCCAGTAATCATGCTTCATACTTAAAACTGAGTTTTAGAGAAATTAGTTGATTTAGCCAAGGTAAACTAGGTTTTTAGTAGTTCAGCTGCCACTAAAACTCAGGCTTGCTTTTGATCATTCCAGTGAGCTTTCTGCTGTACTAGGCTTTGAAGACATTTCAAACCAAGGCACCATTCCTAATAAATTATAACTTCCTCCCTATCACATCAATGCTTTCATCTTGCCAAGAAAAGGCTGCCTCCATGGAAACGAAAGCCTTCTACTAAGCTCAGTAAATTTTATATCTCCTATTTATCTACCATTTTATAGTTTCAAAGCACTTTTACACATATGATTACATTTTATCTGAGCCTCAAAATTCCTTCCAGATAGGAAACTAAAAGTTAAAAGAATAAGTTCTGGAAATGGGCTACCTGAGTTGGAATTCTGCCTCCGCTACTACCGGCTGGGTCACCCTAAGCATACCTAGCTTTTTGTGCCTCAGCTGTAAAATGAGGAAACATTTAATAAATATTAATTAACACCATTATCACTATTTTATAATTAGCAACAAGGGAATTGACAAACAATAATATTATATGACTTGCTCAAAAGTGCCCTGTAAATACTGAATCTAGGATTCCAAAACATGGTGTTTTAACTCCCAGTCAGAAACTTCAATGTAGAACACGTAGAAGTCTGAGTAGAATTATAACAAATATGAAGCAATCAGCTTCCAATGATTAAAACAGCTTTTTATCTATATCCATTGATAAGCAAGATGTCATGATGTCAAGATGTCAAGATGTCAAGATGTCAAGATGTCACCAAAGTCTGAAATTCCAAATCTATTCTGAGAATCTCCTCTTATTTTTTGTTTTTAAATATAGAAAAGAAAATCAAATCATTAAACATGCTATATCTAAGATTCTTTTTAAACCACATGAGACATGTCCCTTGAACATTTTTTAATTTAAGAAGACATGTTGGGCATGGTCAATTATTTAGGGAAATTTTAAAAAAATAAAACCAAGTATTAAATACCCTAGCCAATAGGAAGGCATGGGACCTTAGACATGCTTTTCATAAGCTCAAAAGAGCCCAAAGTCATACCCCAAAATAATCATTAAGGCCTGCGTTCATGGTGTGTTCAAAATGAGCAAGGCCCCAGGTTGCAGCCAGCTAAGAGCTGAAGTACTCACCTCCTGGCTAAAAGGACAATGAGGACTCTCTTTAAATTGTGCAATGGCCACTTTAGCTGTACTAACTAGTAGCTCCCAAATACAGTTGGGCTGAAAGAGGCTTTATAAGTTTTTCAATTACCATAAAATACATTATAAATTAATCTACCAAAATCTCTTTACACTTTGCTAGCTGAGTGGACTGGGTTGTACGAAAAGCATCCCTTTTTTGCAAGTGTATCCCTGAGGGCAATGGGCATGTTCCTTGGTGATAAATTACTATAAAAATTATAACATGCAAGACTAGAGGAAGCCTGAAGCCCTTTCCTTTGAACAAACTCACACATTCTCTTGCCTTAAAACAAAAAAAAAAATGTAATTTTTTAAAGGCTACATACTTTTGGTCACAGTCAGCTGAGACCCCATTTAAAGTGACAAGAAGAATAGCATTATGACTGTGAAAAGATTTATTTTAACCTTAATTTCTCCTCTATGAAACCATCCTTTTTTTGCCAGTGTCATGGAAACCTATGATATTAGCTGCTTTCAGTGGTGGCTTTGTACTTTCCTGTAACAGAGAGTTCCAAGTGTAGTTATTTTTAGCAGACAGGATTCTTGTCATTCTTGTCTTCACTTTCCTTTTAAATTCAAAGCAATACAAACCAATGTGTTTATCGTAAGGCTGACATAGAGGATCTGCTTATACTGCTGATATTAAGAACATCAAGATGCTGAAGATGGGGCCAGATCCTGGACATAAGATTACACTAAGAGACCATGATTGGGATTCAAGCCTGCTGGCAGCCCTCTAAATTATGAACTAGGTAAACTTCACCTCCTGCCTGCTCAGTCAGCTACAACCCACACTCCAAGTCCAAGCCTAGCTCAAGACAAAAGGGCAGTTTAGTATGATGGAAAGAATACCCAACAGATTAGGTGTCCAGAGACCTGTGTCCTGATGCCAGTTCTATTGGAATTTAGGTATGATCTTAGGCAAATTACTTCTCTTCATGCCTGTTTCCTCTTCTATAACATGAGAAGGATTAGAGAAATAATCAATTATCACATGGTAAGATAAAAAGCCTTAAACCAATAATAGCATCTAGTTTGTTGTATTCCTGATTTCATTATTACCCAAAATTCTAGTAACTATGTCTTTCTGTCTTTATACAAAAGTCTTATTCACCTGAATTCTCCCAGTGACTTAATATCTGGTTTCTTGAAACCCAGACTTCATGGCTATGGCTGGGTCTTCAGTTTTTATGCTGACTACCCCAAATTCCATCTCTTTAACTTTCCCACATCAGGTCCTAGTTATAGCTACCCCAGCCCTATTGACTACCTGGCACACACCAGCCTGGGAACACATGTTTGTTGGTTGATTTCAGGTTAGTTTGAGATAACAGTACTTGTGAATCTGTCCACCTGTCACCCTAGAATAATGATGACCTATATTCAGACCTTCTGATATCTGCCTCAAAGACTTTCTTCCATATACATATTGCTTGACTCTGTGATTCTTCCTGGATTTCTCATCCCAGCTTTCTCTATTATGCCACCATGCACCTACACATTTTCAGACTTTTCTAATCCCTGTACTGAGGCTAACCTCTTCTTTCTTGGGTAGTTTCCCTGATGCACAAAAACCTTCACTCTGAAGCTGGACCCTAAAAGAACAAGAAGAGATGGACTTGAAGTCACCTTACTAGGAGGGACCTGTAGGGACTGACAGCAAAGATGGTAAACACAATGTTATCTTGGACCCATAAACAGTGATGCAGTGGATATACACAAGTGTAGAACACTGGCCAACATGCATTGTATTGGTTTATGGACATTCTATGCAGATTGTTGAATAGGTTAAATATTATCTCTAGAGCCTTTCTCCTAAGGACCTCTATTTTTTCCCCTTTGCAGTCTCAGATTTTCCTCTTATGATCAATGTGAAATAGTGAATGGTATCAGTCCCACATTTTTAGTCCTTTTTCTTCTCTATTAACATTGGATAGTTCCTTAAAGCTCTCTGGATTTATTGCTCCACCATCCCTTTTTAAGATATTAATATACTACCAAGATTCTAGGTGTGGTCAGAGGAATCCTAAAGATATCTCTCTTGCTCTTTCCTCCAAGATGCCACTCCATGGTTATACAAACATGAATCTAGATTCTACTATGAAGGAACTCTGCAGATACAATAAAAGTATGAACATTAAGATAAAGAGGTTATGCTAGATTATCTAGGTAGGCCCAATCTAATCACATGAGCTCTCAAAGCAGAGAAACTTTCCTAGTTGAAGTCAGAAGGGGCTGAAAAGATGAGGCAGAAGAGAAAGTCAGGAAGATTTAAGACATGAGGACTCAAATTGCCATTTTTGGCTTTGAAGTGGAACACAAATCAGGAAATGCAGGTAGCTTCTAGAAGTTGAGAACAATCTTCAGGCCATAGCAAGCAAGGACACAAGAATGTCAGTCCTGGAGCTGAGTGGAATTGAATTCAGCCAACAACCTGAATGGATCTAGCACCTCCTACCCTACAGCTTTCTGAAAAGACCACAGTCTGGCTGACACTTCAATTTCAGCTCCAAGCCATGTTGTACCCAGACTTTTGACCTACAGAATTTTGAGAAAATACATTTATGTTGTTTTAGTCCACTAAGTTTATCATGATTTGTTATGACAGCAGTAGAAAACTAATACTCCAGGATAAATATTTCTGAATGCTCAGCAGTATTTTGTCTTTATCACTATAATTAAAAAATTTAATTTCCTAGTAGATTTCTCTCTCCATTAAACTAAGATTTTCTTTCCTAATAGCTTTTGTTTTTGATTTTGAGTCACATCCCTCTGCAAAACCTTCATTTCATAGCAACTCCACCAGAGCCTCATCCAGGAAAAAATACTTCAGAAATTTCTTATACTCACCTTCAAATCCAAGCTGGGTACCACCTCCAGGCATGGTTTGTAGAAAAATTCATGTTGCAAAACTTCATATGCAGTCTTACTTTAAAATTATAAATAATTTGAAGGTAATAGTCTCCTAGGTTACAGTATAATGCTCCATACCATTTTTCCCTTTTCTATCAGTCTTACTCCTTCATCCCCTTCTCATCAGTGGCCTTGACATAATCTTTCTACTCTTAATTCCACACATCCTTAGACATAGGGTAGACTGTTATAACTCTTCAAAGAAGAATCGCATCAGATCCAGTTGAAGCCATGCCCATGAAAGTTTTTACAAAACATTGGAACTGTGCTTTTATGACCTTAAGAAAATCATAATTTCCATCTCATTGTAAAGTTAATTTGCATAAAATTTACTGTTGCTGTTTTAGGAAGTGGTCTCCTTTGAGAAACCATTAAAAGGAAATTGAGGAGCAGCCTGTTTTCATTTTCCTGTGTTGCCACATTTCAGTTTTCATCTCACTTACATTCATATTTTCTTAGTATAAAGTCTAATTTTATTGAATATGCGAATCTACCTAGGGAGAGATTGGATTGGTATGAACTGGAGGTTGATTGGACATATGCCAGTCAATTAGCATTTCAAACAGGTATCTAAGAAGCTGAAGAAGATTTCTTTTTCTTTTACATTTACTAGTGTCAATAGAAATGCTTCAGAGACTAGGTAGTTCATTTCCCCTGCCAAGTTAAAAGAAGGGCTGAGAATGAATTTGATCAAAATTTGGGGGTATGTTTTTTTGTTATAAACTATATTTTTTCTAGTGCAGAAGCTGTGAATTTCTATAACCATCATGAATGGAGATTTGCAAGGTGTTTTTATAAGGTGGATTTGCAAGGTGTTTTTATAAGGTGTTTTTATTTGCTGTTATGGACAACCATCCACACATCTTTGCCTCATAAACGTAAAACATCCTTAGAAAGTTATATATAAACACAGAGGCACTTTTAGATGACCTTGAATAAGAAGATACTGGAAAAGCCAACCTGTTGATTATGTTGGAGAGAAGGTGTTAAAGGAACAAAAATGCAGGAAGTATAGATGATTCGTTGACTGCCTCTTTCCTACCCCAGGACTTTGTGTTGGCTCATAGGCCTTTAGGTAGCCTTGGAAACAGCCTTGGTACTTATACTTAGTTGCAAACTCTATATTAAAAATAAATAACCTTGGTTTTGCTGAGAATCCTTGGACTTGTCAGTGTCCCTGACTTCAAGGTACCTCCCAAGCTCACAATCCCTATTTTTCTGGTATCCCTAAACTCTGGGATGCACCAGGCCCTTCTGGCACTCTCGGACCTCCCAAACACAGAATGGATACATCTGGTCTTTTCTTTTCAGGCAGTAGAAAGATTATGCCTAAGTCCCTCAATGCCATCTGACCACTTGTATATCATTTTATTCAAAAGAACAAATTAGAAATCAAAATGAATTATCTTGATATAGCTTGTGCATAAGTAATACACAGAATGTATCATATACCTATACCCCTCAGTTATTCACATCTAAAGTTAGCCAAACAACTGCAAACATGGACTCAAATAGGCTGTTTACCTAGTGGCGGCTCCCTGAAGTTCCATCTTAGTGCCTGGTAGCAATAAAATCAACCCTCTATGTGTTTAAACTTGCCACTGCTGACCTTTTAAAGTGACCCTGAAAAGTCATAGGTGTCTTCACTGGAAGTTTTCATGCCAAGCTTTGCCAAAGTGTCTCAAAGTACAGGAAGACAGAAGAGAGAAGATAAAGAGATAGAAATAGTGTCTGGGTCCCTCCTAGCTTCTATCCTGGAATGTAGCTTGACAAAAACAAGTCTAATATCTCAACAAAAAAGCCCCTTTATTGCCTTAAATATTTGAAATTGCTTCCTAGATGGTTACCTGAAAATCCCAAACTCTATCCTAGTTATACAGTTTGGAAGGAGAAAATGGGAGAGACAGAATTCAAAAGTATTTAAGGGTCAGAATTTCCCAAAGGATAGTTTAAAAACTGGTGATATCAATAGCCAACAGTCTGGAGCACAGGATTGGAAATAAAGCTTTAATATAAATATGAGCCATGTCACCAAATTTTAATGTGACCTCTGGCAAATCAGTGATACTTTCACTGTGTCCCGAGTTTCCTAGCTCATATATGCCACTGAGGCTGCCTGCCTATTCCAAGCAGCCGTCTCATGCTTGCAGTGCATCTCATTCAGAATGTCTTATCTGAGAGGATTTTACCTTGGTAGTTTGTGATAACTGAAATAATATCACACCAGAATAGCTGTAAAGTAATGCACATTTCTGTCTACATCCTACTGCTGAGACTCATGTAGCTCCATGGATTGACTGGTGGATGGCTAATAAAGAAATGATATATGAGTAGTCCTGCTTAATAAACTATTTTCCCACATCTGTCTTATTAGTCCAAGAAAATAAGGTTTTCCAATTTTTCACAGAATCTAGGATGAAGGTTTAAAAACTCACAGAGAATAAAAATAAAAAACTGAAGGAAAACTGAAGTTAAAAGTAATACACTAAGGTTTGTCTACCAACTTGGCTTTTTTCAAGATACTAAACTTGTTCAAGGAGCAAATCAAAAAACTAAGTAATATATCATGCTAGTAAAAGGTGATACCAATGCTACCTATTGAAAAAAAAATAGCTCCTCAATTTTCCTCTAATTGCAGGACATGTATAGGAATGACACTAAAGTAAAAGTGTCACAATATATTTTCTAGTTTTCCTGGTGCCCTAAGTCTCTCCTTTACTTTAAGAGGCTCATGAACCACCACAATGCCTTCACACATTTTAAGCCCATGTTCCATTTCCTCCTAAGATTATTTTTCAATCATGAAAATCACCTGAAATACTTTTTAAAAGACAGATTTCCAAGTATATCACCTAGAAATTCTGATTTTGAATGTTTAACAAAATATCCCAAGCGATTCTTTGATCACAAAAGTTGGGAAACCTTGCCAAAATGTCTTCTTAATCCTTGCCATTAAAGTATGATGTAGCATTGGTATCATGTGAGAACTTGTTAGAAATTCAGATTCTCAATAATAGTCCAGCTCAGAATCTCTTTTAACAATACCTCCAAATGATTATTAGATACATTATAGTTTGGCAGCATTGCTTTAAAAGATTGAGCCATCTAGTAAACTAATAGTTGCTATTGAAACTTCATTGTGAATTAAAGTTTAACAGATTATTCCTCCAATTCACTTATTTACTTCACTAACATTTTGGGATCTATTTAGTACCTGAGCACTGTGATGTGTATCAGGATTTGTATTTTGTAGAAAAGCCTTTAAACTAGAGAAATCTATCTTTAATAGTGGAATATTAGACACTAGTATAGGCTTATGAAGAGGATATTTTGAGGGTAAGGTGGAATGAGACCATGTACAAATAATATCATGTAATTGGATACCTCTTCTACCTATACATAAGGCTTGTTTAGACTATGTACTTCAATATCTGATCACAGTGTATTCTACCTCGACCATCTCAACTCTCTCATTTCTTCACTCCTCCAAGAGATCAAGAGGATGCTGGTGTTTAGCACAGGTACACATTATAGCATTGATGTAGAGCCTCACATCTTCTCAAGCATGGTCCTTTGGAGATAAGAACAGCCCTGAATAAATGACTGTAGCCTAGCATTAGCAGAAAAAAATGAGGTAAGGAAAATCAGAGAACCACTCCAGATAGGGTCAGGGGTGTTTGTACCACAGAAGAAGGCTGAGGTTGAGCTGAGGCAGCAAAGGCATCACAGCTTTGCTCCATTTAGCTCCTATAAACAACTCAAGCCTTCACTTCTGGCTATTTTGAGTCCACAGTTGCAGAAGTATTTCATTCTTTTCTTACATGACAGCAGACTCAGGTTCTCCTAAAAATCTAGCCCACTGATGTTCCATTTGAGTAGTAGAAAGTATGAGGATGAATATGTAACAGGTCCTACTGATGAAATAATTTCCATCTAAAGACAAAAGGCAACAAAGATTTTAATCTAAACACAATTCTGGCCAATCACAGTCAAATACTGGAGTTCTGCTTTGTTATTTCAAGTAATTTAACAAGGAAAACAAAGACTTGATATGCCCTGGATTTAAATATTTGTAGCCAAACAGATATCTTATAGCTGAGAAAACCAAGTGATACAGTGAAATTTCATCAGGAAGTTATGAGACATCTGAAGGGGTCATCAAATTTAAGCCAAGGTACCCAAAAAATAAGTGAAAAATTTCCAGCATCAGAAGAAAAAAAAACTCCAACTTATTTTAAAGCTTTTAGAAACAATTATAGAAAATCTCTCAATTTATTTTACCCTTTTCATATATAGACAGAATTTCAGACAATGAATTTATTACATAGATTTACTTTATCATAGGCAGAAATCAATTGTTCGAATATTTAAAGATATATTCCTATTCTTCTAAATTTGCATTCTTGTCAATACATACAAAATAGAAAAATAAAGACCTAATGGCTACCTAATTAGTTCATACTACCCCACCTTTCACTGTCATTACAACAGTTATTCAGGAGATTTCTATATTAAGTATAATGATTAAGAAATAAACACTATGTTCCTGAGATGTTAACCATCACAATGTAGATTAGGGTTTGCAGTGGTTAATAATCCAGAGGCTTTTTCTTTCTTCCAAGATGTGAGGCCTACAAATCAGGTGTGCTGCCACCAGCTAGACAGTCTGGCTAAGTTATGGCCTCATGATGTCAGCAGAAAGAATTCTATCAGAATCTGTTCCAGCTTGAAAAATGTCCAAAGTAGCAAATTGAGAGAGTACAGCTGCTTTGTCAGCCTCTAGCCCTGGCCTGGCCACTCCCTGGGAAGCTGGTTGTTATTTTGTGCTACAGTCTGGAAAGTATAAAAGGCTCTCTGACTCAGACAGGTTTGGTCTGTACCTCAGTGTCTTATCTCTGTAGAAATATGCTCCCCTCCCTACTGTTCCTTTGACATTGACTTTTGTTCCCTCTTTGACTTCCATATTTTAAATCTTCCATTGTTCCAGATAATGAAGTTAGATTAATCCTGTGCTTAATTTACGACCATGGCTTTTGCCTTCCAAATCCTTTTGAGCCCCACAATATTGATTAACCACTTTCCACATTTCAGAGTGACAGTTACCATCATAAATAACAAGTAAGTGTGATATCAGTGGACATTTGTGTGTTGTATATGCACACACAGATATTTAAGCTTTAATTTACAAATAAAACTGTTAAAAACAAAAATTTATAATTACAGCATAAGAAAATATGATACATAATCTATATTAAGACTTTAACAATAGTTAAAATGAGGTAGTCCTGATAAAGCAGCAGCTATGGTTGTTTAGTCTAATTCTAGTTGTAAACAGTGACCTTCTAACTCACCTTGAATATTTTTTGAGTCAAAAATTTGGCTCTTGTATGTGGTTCTAGCATTTTAAAGCTTTGGAGCAGGTTATCATAAAAAGCTCTTTCAAATAGGGTCCATTCAGTCATTAATACCTATCCCCTCTAGCATGTCAAACCTATAATTTCCAGTTTATAACCCTCCTTAAATCCTATTTTCTTTTCCAAATTTCTAGTCTCCAAATTCTGTATACTTGTT